>JAFIRS010001809.1:0-290601 GCA_018342105.1 Gonioctena quinquepunctata | reverse complement strand
AGACGGAAAGGAAATTTAACAATTGTTTGCCATATACTGACACATACTATTGAAAAAACTTGAAAATATTGGAGTAAGAACTTTTCTAAATAATCGAGTCTTCTGAGTCAGAGTGGTAGAAACACTTCCAAACCCTTCCGGTGTGCTTCAGGGTATGGAATCGATCCTATTTTCAGCACATCAGTCGTTGATATGCCACGGAAGAGTCTATACCGAAAAATATCCGAGAATCCAAACAGTGCTTGCAAATACATTGAAAATTATCTCTAATTATTTTGTAAAATAAGTTATCAATGAAGGAATATCTTGAACAAAAATCTCAAGAAGGAAAAAGAAGTGTGTTTCGAAGCTTTACCAAAGTATTTTTCATTTTTTATATATTTTTTCGCGAATCACGCAGACGAAATTCTTACGATACGTTTGTAATAGATAAAAACTAATAATTTTAATTTCTAGGGGGCGAATCTCACAATTTATATTCGTTAATTTTTAAAATACTCTCATTATGTAACAACTTATTATAATGAATTATATCGAAAAATGAACTTTCTTATGATATACAGGGTGATTCAAAAGTACTTTGACAAACTTCAGGAGGTGATACCTCACAATATTCTAATATGAATTATCCAAATAAATATATGTCCGGAAACGCTTCGTTTCCAAAATACAGGGTGTTAAAGTTTTATTTATATTTTCGTTTTTTTGAATAACTTTCGAAATACTGACCTCGATCAAACGAAAATTGGTACTAATAAGTTTTTTGTGGTGTCGAATTCGAACCTGATGTTATTATTGTTCTTACTCGTAGGGGGCGCCACCTACACGTCTTTTTCATTTTTGAATATTCATAACTTTTTTGAGCGTACTTCTAGCATATCTTTCAGTAAAAAAATCGATTTCCCTATCATAACTACGTAAAAAAGCTACTCATGTTACAAGTCGCTATAAGCAACCGTTTTCTAGATATTTGGACTTGAAAATTTCAAGTCGATTATTTGATAATCGATGCGTGTTGAAGTTATTACCATTATTTTGCATTTTTCACAGGAATGCTTAGGAAATGAATTTGACGTTTAAGTAAGTAGTTTTGATTTTTTTTAGGGGGCGTCACCTATTCTATTTATTTTTACTCGTTTGAAATAGTTATTTTTGTATCAAAGGTGCCATATGTTTATCTGTTTTAATAAAATTTGCAAGAAATATCAACATTTTATTTCAAGTAATTTTGAATATGTAGAATAAAATAAAATAAAGGAAACTAAATTGCATTCGAAAAAATTGTTCAAAGTGTCCACCTTCAGCGAAGATACAGGCATTCAGTCTTCTAGTCATTGAATCTCGTACCCGCTCAAAAATTATTGGTGTGTTTCTTATTGTTTCACAGGCGTCTACTATTCGGTTTCTTAGATCTTCCTCGTTCGCTACTGGAGTTTTATAAACTAAAATAATATATATGTATATATATATATATATATATATATATATATATATATATATATATATATATGGGTGATTTACAAATATAATTTTTCTACAATGCACATGTGCAAAAACCTAGGTCATGAGGAAATTATTTGATTATTATTTCTGTTTTCTTTCTCGGTCGGGCTATGAAGAATACTATATTACTACACTGCTTGATATTGACAATATGACAACTACAATTGATAAAGATATCACTTATAATACATAATCAAGTCCAAAACGAATTGGTCCTGTGATTCAAATACATCCATTCTGTCGTTAAAACGATGACGTCATATATAAAACTATTCAAAACTTATTCATAGGGTTTCGAAACGTCGAAATCAGTTTCAAAACATAATTCGTTGATTTGTGATTGTCATAATTTATAATAATACTTCAAATAAATCTTGGTAGTGGTTCCACTGATAATCGTGAGAGTTTAAAATTCCATATGATTGAACTAGGAAATTATATATTAACAATTGAGATGGAAACCTACAATTAATCACAAGTTTGCTTCATCAGAATATTGTCTACAGACTTTCTAACAGAAAATTTCTTAGCTTAGGTTTTATTATAGAATCGTATTCAAAATTATGCATTCTTGCGGTTCGTGATAATGATGACGTTACGTAGAATCGATTTCAAATGCAAGATTGAATACGTCTTTACGCTAGAAAGTACCACTGTCTTTTGACATTCATTTTCTTTAACCTGAACCTCACAAGTCTTCTTCCTCGTTCCAACCTAAGGCTAGTTCACACGCGATGTGCTCACAGTGTACTGTTTTCTGATTGGCTGCTGAATTTTGTATTCACTTTCAGCTGCCAATCAGAAAACAATTAGTGTGAACTGTCATAATATAATTACCTATTTCTATATTTTCTATGTTTATGGCCTGTCCAGACCTGTGTTGAGGTTCATTGGAAGATATAAAAATGGGTTGAGTGTGAGTTACTCGTTTTTTCACTTGTAATAGCACTAGAGATTGAATTATTTCGGAAATGTTTTCGAGCTTATGAATATTTTGAAATTTATCCCGGTAAGAAAATTTCACACCAGATTGTGTTTGAAAATTAAATAATTTTAAAATATTTTTTTCACTCTCAACAATGCCAATTTTTTTTCTTCGACAAGACACCAGCAAAACATAGAATGTTTTGATTGACTCAATTGTTTAGTTACCATGGCAACTAGGTAAAACCTTAACCTAAAATGTACTTGAGTTCCGAATCTGTCAAGCGGCACGACGTGCGTTTTGCTTCGGACAAGAAAGTAAAGAAAGTATTCGTCAGGAGATTGAACAGTTAACACCCGCGAATACTAAGAAATCCAAGTCAAGCATATGGAGGCAATTTACAAACTTTTCCGAAGAAAAATCGTATGATTTTGATAGAGCGGATATACCTGTGGAGAATCTGGCGCTTATTCTTGAAGACTATGGGTTTAATATGCGGAAAAAGAACTCCGAAGACTACAAGGAGAGGGTAGTAAAAGTTTTATGGAATTCTACAGCAAAGTAATTGCAAGAATATTTCCTTAAAAAGTACAATCGCAAATTTAATCCATTTTTTTATATAGAATTTGAAAACGCAAGAGCTGCAAAAAATGCTAAGCGTCGGGAGTTACAAAAGGACCCAGCCAAGAAAAAGACAAATTCATCAACAGACGATTTTTTAAAAATTATTGAGCTTTGTGATGGGGATCGCAAAAAAAGTTTTTCTACATCGCTGCTCATGAATTGGCCTGCAGAGGGAATGAAGGAGCTGCAGCATGCATAGAATATGTTGTGGAGGAAATTGATAATCAAGGGAAACCAATAGGTCGCATTGAATATAATCCAGTTTTCTTCAAAACTACCCAAGGCGGTTAAAAAAAATGGCCCACAATAAGTGGTTAATACCAAATATACTCAATGAAGAAATATGCTCAGTTAGACTTTTCAAAAAGTTCACAAGCAAGCAAGATCGCCTCATCAAAACCAACCTTTTATTTTTAACTCCCAATCCAAACTGGCAGCTCCCCTACTCCAAAGGTTGGTAGAAGAACAGTCCGGCTGGACAGAATACTGATTCAAATCAGCGGCATCATCAATTGGAATTGACGTCAAAATAACAAATCAAACTGCAAGAGCCACTGCTCTTTCAACTTTAGCCAAAACAGGAATTGGTGAACAGCAAATAATTAAAATCACAGGACATGGAAGTAGTCACTCAATAAGATCATATCTGCAGATAGATTCGAGTCACCATCAGGAAATAATTGATGCAATGAGGTCTGTTCAAACTTCTGTAAAGTCATGAAGCTCTAAAGCAAGAACGAGCCACCGCTTTCAATCAACCACCTGCCATAGTTTATAATAATTGCGTTTTTCATATAAACAATAATTACAATAGTCAAAATGATATAAGTAATTAATTATTATTATTTGAATAGTTTGTCATTTTATAGCTACCTGAATTAAAAACGAAAAGCTGATTCTTTTTATTTTTTTGACTACAACAAACAAAGAATAGTTGAGAATTCTCTATTTATTTGATTTTCATATAGGTTCATGAACAAATTTAGTTTGCGTCGCAGTTTCAGCACCAATAGATTCCTAGCCTATAAATTCTTAATTTCTACGTATTGTAGTTGCATGAAAATACCAGTTCAGAATGTAACATATTATATTCTTCCATTTTATATCAACTGTGGTTTAACTACAAGTGGTAGAAAATTATAATTTTATCAATTTTTCATAGGTACGTACATATTATAATAGATGCAGTTTGGGCACCAATAAATTCTTAATTTCTACTTATAGTAGTTTCATGAAAATACCAGTAGCATATTATGCTCTAATATTTAATATTAATTTTGGGTTACTACAAGTAGTAGAAAATTATTATTTTATCAATTTCTCATATAGGTACATATATAGATTTAGTGTGCTTTGATTCAAGATGTTGATTTCTACTTATTGTAGTTGCACGGAAATAGCATTTTACAATGTAGCATATTATATTCTTCAATTTTTTATCAACTTTGTGCTACTACAAGTGGAAGAAAATAAATTGTTCATTAGTTTTTCATATAGGTACATGAACAGGTTTAGTTTCGTCACCAATGGATTCTTAGCATATCAATTTTTGATTTCTACTCATTGTAGTAGCACAAAATCACTATTTTAGGACATAAAATATTATATTCTTCCATTTTATAGTTACTTAGAGCTACTACAAGGGTTAGAAAATTATATTATTATTATTAATTATAACACATTTAATTTGCGTACTTGTTGTAGTTACATGGAAATAATATTTTAAGATCGAACATAGTTAATTTTTCAATTTTACATAAGTTTTGAGAAATTACAAGTGGTAGAAAATTGCTTTTTTGCGATTTTATTAATTTTCTATACTCGCTTTATTGCATAGCATTCATAACTAGCGTCAGCGAAACATCAAAGGGGGCTGTGTTCATCGTATTTTGACAGTACAGAAAAAAATTGCAAAGAAAATTCGTTTCGAATTGTTTAGGAATATTTGCTTCTTAACTACTCATAATTGAAAGTGCTAAATGGAAAAATGGTGAATAAAATTGTGTCTAAATATTATATATATATATATATTTTATTAGACATATATATTCAATTCATTCAATTGAAAGTCCAGCTTTTTCGCCTTTAAGAAGTAAGGAGGTGTCCGAAGAATATAGAAAACATTTTAACTATGTAATTGAAATGTATCAAAATTAAATGAAGACAAATCAGTATTGTCAAAAAATATTATTCTGTCATTAAAACGACAAAAAATTTCCAATTTAATTCGCTGTTGGGTACCCAAGAGAAAAAAAATCCACTAAAATACATACGTTGCCATGGTGATCTGTCAAACAATTTGATTGGTTAAAAATTAATGGTATGGAATTTTCCGCAGAATTCATTAAATCTCAATCGAAAATCCTTATTTTTCTAAACAGCAAGCAAATTCTTCAGATTTGATGAAATTTCTTTGCATCTGGAAACACTGCTTTCAATAAACAATACCCAATCTGGAAAACTCTTCGCCGTTTCACGGACCAACACGCCGATTATCGATTGTCACAAGGTCGCCTCGTATCATCGCATCGCCCCACTGCCTGTCCATTGTCTCGCAACCACCGTCGGTCGTCGTCGAATTTTCGGCAATTTCGGCGGGCCGACATTGACCCGCAATGGCTGCGCTACTCGGTAAGTGGGTCACCTACATTCGAAGTGTTTCATTGTCAAGAACCGAACGAGAGATCGGAATCGGTTGGCCATGGCCATAGTAAACCCCGATTCGATACGCAACATTGACTCACCTACAATCTATCTACCTTGCGATTGGAATAAGGCAACTGCTGTATGGGTGTGGGGAGATTGTGGTATTATGGATTACGCAACTTTTTCGATGGTGTGGGCTGGTGTTGAGGAGGTTTCAAGATAAAATTAAGGTGAAATACCACCCTACCAAATACAAATGTGTTACATTTCAATCAAAAGTGACATCCACGGACACCATACCATTTTTGTTTGGTTTTTGAACTAGAATAATAACACAAGACTGTAATGGAACGGGTCTACCCAACTAACAAATTGGCTTTGTAATTTTCAGGTAACAGAACAATTCAGTTTAATTGGCATTACATTGCGACTGTAGAAAAGCCAATCTGTTGAGTTAACATTGCGAACATGATTATTTTTTATTTGAAACCAAATTGTTGTTTAGATCATTGTTGAGAACGTTCTTCTAGTGAAATTATAAAACATCTTAAAGGATGAACTTGAAACAGTTTGTTAAGCGTTTATATAATTTAAGTTATACGACATTTTAGCTTAGAGGACCAAAGTGATTTCTAGTAGCTTTGTAGTGATATTATCAGGTACCTACTGTTCTGTTCTTTCGCAGATAGTTTTATAAATGGTTTATAAAAATGCATTAATAGATCACAAAATTGTTTCATTGGTGTTTTCTGTGATACTCGTTTACTTCAGAAAGCGATATGCTCCCGAAAAAAACTATTCTATAACAGTACGAATAATATGCTCCTAACAAAGCAGTGATTGAACGATAAACTGTTATTGAACACAAAATGATATTAAAAAGTACTTTTATAAAATGAAACTGTTACAGTAGTTTTTCATTTAGATACACCATATTAGTTCAGCCTCTTTCTGACTTCTCAAGTGGCGACAATAACACATGTGGAAAAAACTTAAAAGAAGTGGCGCTTTCCGCAGAAAAGTTAAGACCAACTATCAGAGAATTCTTCACGGCTCTGCGGATTCTCTTATGGAGGTGAACAACCTGGATAACGAAGATAATTTTGATCTAATAACTCATCAATACTTAACCAGCTCTGGGCATGATGAAAGTCCTTCCATATGTGGTACACAAGCAGCAAACTTGCCAAATGATACCGAAGTGACCGAAAGTAACTGGGTTTCAGAATTGGATTATTCTACGAGGGGAAAGATAATGTTATTTCTGAGATGGAAAAAGATGTGAAATTTCGAAATCATCTGGGATCATGGGCGGTCCTTCAACATATGACTCTGAAACACAATATATATTGTGATTATTTTATAGAAATCACCAACAAAGTTAAATAGCCATATAGACACTGTTCTTGTAATGAAACTGTTGTATATCATGAAGCCATATTGAATCGCATATTAGTGATGACCATTCTGAAGGCAGAAACTAAAACATACAAAATATCTATTCATCAGCTATAAAAAGAAAAAATATTGCCCAGAAAAGTTTACTGTCGCGAAATCAACAACTTTTGATCAAATTGGTAGCAAAGTTCTGAAAAAAATAATTTAATTATTTCTGGTAAATTCAAGAAATCTTAAAAAATTCCATAGCGCTTGAAAATTGTATAATATATGTGCCATATAATCGACAGTGAAATTCACTCCGCAGTCGGAATCAAATTCATAGTTAGATTTACGATGTGATAATGAATATAAATACGCAGAAGCGATCCACCGCAATACGAAGTATAGACATTAACAATCCTGACATGTTTAATTGTCACGAGAACAACATGAAATCACTTTTGTGAAATTGGTAAGATTATTCATTTTCCATGGAATACTTTGAGAAACTGCTGAATCTTATTAATGTTCCTGTACGCGATGAAAAAGTTTTATTACGAATGAGAAAGCAGGTCCCTTTTTTTTTGAGATTTATAATAGTTCTTTAAGAGATAAATAATGAACTGAATAGAACTTCTGAATGATTATTACAAAAATCTTATAAAACTATTCTGTGGTGATTCTATACAGTTCCTATGAATTATATGTAAATATTTATACAATAATTCTGTAATAGCTGTCACAGGCGTAATAAAACTTCTTAAACAAATGTTTCGTTTTATAAGACTGTGCCCATTTAGCGTTTATACTTGCTGTAAGAACGACGTAGAAATGTTTTTGAGACAAATAAAGCTTTATAAAAAATGATATGAAACGTTCTTTCAGTTTTTATAAAGCACCAAATTGTTAGTTAGGTATGGGGTTAGCCAAACTCAATATGTCCCAAGAGCAAGTGTTTATTTTTCGGGAGAGACAAGATTCACAATATGGTTTGAAAGAAACTAAAACGTGAATTTTACATTAGTAAATGTCACCTTCACCTTCACAATCATCTCAATACGCATAATTGATTACAAAACTTACCTAAAAAGTGACCAAACAGATATATATTTAACGAATATAAATTTTATCATTGGCAAATTTATTCAGATCAAAATAAATAAAGGATTTGTTTCCAAAAGAGAATCGACACTCAAAGGTATGGTTATTATGACAAATAATTGAACTAGTTATATACAAGGTGTATATTTCCTGAAATAACAATAGTAATAATAAATAAGTTTCAGTACATCTTGCCCCCAAAGCTCATGGGAAAATGACCATTTAATGAGCATGAGCTGGCACATTATAAAGTTGATTTTTATTTTCATCTTAATGCTGATTTTACCATTTACCATATAATTGTTTTCTATTTTCATTGTGAAATTGATTTTTGTTTTCATTATAGAATTTTGTCTTATTTTATTTTGGTATATTTTTATAACACTCATCTGCATGTCTAAGACGAGTCACTGCTTGAGAAAAAGTTGAACACCCTAGCAATACACATGACACACTGGAGGGAAAATGTGGTGCTATCATATCAATGAGTTCACTTGGTGAGCATTTTGGTTGCAAATGTTTGGTTCTTGAAACCCAATAATCAAAATGATCACAAAAAAGACCACTTCTATATTCGTCACTTTCTTAACTATCTTCTATCTTCCTCTGTTTTTTTCATTCCAAAACTATTCAATGGATTCAATTTTAAAAACCTCATAATTGAATATTTGTGAAAAAGCATCGCACCAAAGTTTTGCAGAGTTCTTAAAACTTCGGCCAAGCAAAATTTTTACATGATCAAAATGAACTTTAGAAACATTTACACTTACCAAAATTTGTAAAAAGTCCAGTGGTTGCAGATCACCTTCACCATCAAAATCAGGCAAAAGCTTACGTAGAATCCTGACATGTTTAATATATTACATTAACTGACTGTTATTTGAACTCTCATTTTCAATATTTGATGCTAGATGGGTATTTGGCATTAAAAATCATATGGTAAGCTATTAACATTCTTGTACACTTCATTATTTACATTAGTATTCACTTGATTATTGTTCATAAGAACCTTTAAGCAAATTCTGACTTGCAAGTCTTTGAACTGTTACCATTTTATGCCTGATAGAATCGGTTAACGGACCAAAATTCAGAGGGTGAATGATCGATATCCTCCATTTTGCTACCCTCAAGGGTCAAGTATCAAATTCAAATGGGACCAACTTCGAAGTACACCCTATTCAATGAAAAAATAATAATCGGAATCGAACTGCTCTGTGAAAAGTTATGCGTGGTCATACATAAAAAAAATATATACGCGTCGACTAGAGAACCTCCTCCTTTTTGATTTCGTAGGTTAAAAATCAGGCGCTATCGGATCATTAGTTTTTGCAGCATAATTGCAATTTGAATTTTTTAATGCATTTATTGGAGCAAGCCTGGATGCGTCATAGGTGGTCCGATTTCAGTTTTTCAAAACATTGCAATTGTATCTCGCTCGCCGCTTTCGGTCATGTTTGTAAGTATTTCTCACCTTTTTAGAATTTTAACGCTAAATGAGAATGGACATTTTGTAGTACTATACTTCTACTTGCAATATGTTTTTGAAAAATTTAAATCGGACCACCTATGACGCATCTAGCTTGCTCCAATAAAGTGCATTAAAAAATTCAAATTGCAATCATGCAAAAACCCACAGCGCCCAATTTTCTACACATGAAGAACAGATCATGACTACTTTGTCGGAAAGAATTTGCGCTTCAACTTTAAAAATAGCGGTATTATGAATATTTAAAAAAAGGAGATTTTTCCGGTTTTTCTCCGTTACTAATAATCCGATCGAGTCGTGCCAAGGCTAATTTTATTCGAATGTCGATTCTCTACAATTTGTTCATCGGGATTGCTTCAATAGTTTCCATATTACAAGCGAAAAATATATTTTCATATCAAATTAAGCAATGATAGTTTCGAGTAGGAAACATAACAGGGTATAACTACGGACTGTATTTTGTATGATGGCATAGTCGGTTTCCTGGTACTATTTTCTTACAGAATCAGCCATTTTCGCTTATTAATTGGTATATTATCAATTAATGAAATATAACCACATGATATTGAGGTATTCGTTATACGGGTCATTCAAAATACTTTGACAAACTTCAGGAGGTGATTCCTCACTATATTCTAATATGAATTGTCTGAATAAATATATGTCCAGAAACGCTTAGTTTCAAAGATGTTAGAGTTTTATTTTTATTTTCGTTTTTTTTTTAAATAACTTACGAAATACTGACCTTAATTGAACGAAAATAGGTACTGAGAGTTGGTGTCAAATTCGACCTGTGTTAATATTGCTCTCACTCGTAGGGGGCCCACCTACACGTCTTTTCCTTTTTTGAAGATTCATAACTTTTTTGAGCGTACTTCTTGCACATTTTTCAGTAAAAAAATCAATTCCTCTAAATTATCTGCGTGAAAAAGCTACCCTTGTTACAAGTCGCTATAAGCAACCGTTTTCTAGATATTTGGACTTGAAAATTTCAAGTCGATTATTTGATAATCGATGCGTGTTGGAGTTATTACCATCATTCTGCATTTTTCACAAGAATGCTTAGGAAATGAATTTGATATTTGAGTAAGAGTTTTGATTTTTTGTAGGGGGCGCCACCTATTCTATTATTTTTACTCGTTTGAAATAGTTATTTTTGTATCAAGGGTGCAAAATCTGTATTTGTTTCACTAAAACTTGCAAGAAATATCAACATTTTATTTCAAGAAATTTTGAATCTGTAGAATACAATGAAGGAAACTCAATTGTATTCAAATAAATTGTTCAAAGTGTCCACCTTCGGCGAAGATACAGGCAATCAGTCTTCTAGTCATTGAATCTCGTACCCGCTCAAAAATTATTGGTGTGTTTCTTATTGTTTCATAGGCGTCTACTATTCGGTTTCTTAGATCTTCCTCGTTCGCTACTGGAATTTTATAAACTAGTGACTTCAAATGACCCCAAAAATAAAAATCTAGCGGGTTTAGATCTGGGGACTTGGTGCCCACGCCTGGTTCTTCTACACCCCTACCGATCCATCGATTTGGATAGACAGTGTTAAGGAATTCCCTGGCTACAACGCTAAAATGGGACGGAGCCCCATCATGCATAAACCACATGCGGATACGAATTTCTAATGGTACATTCTGAAGTAGTCCCGGCAATTCATGATCTAAAAAGTCTCTGTAAGTTGCGCCATTCAGTTGGAACGGAAGAAAGAAAGGACATATCAAGTAATTATCAATTATTGGCGCCCATACATTTACAGAAAATTGATACTGATAAGGTCTTTCACTAACTGCGTGCGGATTTTCCAGAGCCCAAACATGGTTGTTATGAAAGTTTGTGATAGCATTTCGGGAGAAGTTTGCCTCGTCCGTGAAGAGTACATATCTTAAAAGTTGAGGATTTCCAGCCAATTTTCTCAAAAACCACTGACACATGATAATGCGTTGAGGAAAGTTGCAACACCCCTTACTTTTGAACCCCAGATTTTAAATTATATGATTCAAATTTAACAAGGTGAAATCACTTTGCCGATAGGCTGCTCAGATGGATACGGTTAGGCCGTGAGTAAGGTTCAATTAATGACTTTTCCTAGTTAATCAAATTTGGCCACTAAAAAAAAATTATACATTAATTAACTTGACTAGTTCAAGAGTTGGGCGCCAGACTTGCTAAAGACAAAAGTCAAAGATAAATAAAATTAAATAAATGTTACCTAGCTTGTATGGGAAGGCAAATAAATATGCAATAAATCAACTTAACAAATTTATTCCAGTTGGAATTAAAATTATTGAACAAGATATATAAAAAAATTAACAAATACTAGAAGAGTATTGAACTTCTCTTAAAAGAATGGAAAAATTACATAAAAAAACCAGTATTTTTGACTCTGATCAAAATTCGAACATTTACACCTATGATTCCTCCAGTTGTTGGTGCCACGAATATACCTTCGGAGATCTTGAGCGAGATAGATGAAGGCTAGTTTCTTGAAGCTGGTCTCAGCGGTTCTAGGAGGAACTTGGTTTCAGCGGTTACGATGAAGATGGTCTTGGGTGGTTCGATAGTTGATTTCAGACCCCCTTATCGGCGTGAATTTAGTTGATCTTCACGGACCAGTGCTGATATTGATGTGCTGTAAGACCTCCCAGGCTACTAGTCCTTCCGTCTCCGTAGATGGGTTCCCTCCGTGGTATATATCATGCGAAGAAGATGATAGGAATCAAAATATGTACAAAAAGGGGAGAACGAAGGATATCCTTTGAACCTCAAGTTTTATGTTTCAAATTTTAATCGAGAGTCAAAAGATAGATGCAAATGATAGCATAAAAGACTGGAAAGTTACAGTGAAAGAACAAAGATAATAAATAGCAATCCAATCTGCTATTCTGGAGTTAAATTTATAAGTTAATTTTAATAATTTAAAAAAATATTAAAAATGAACAAAATTTAAAACCAAACAAAACAAACCTCACCCAAAACGTTATGTTCAAATTCAGTTAAGTTTTGAAACAAGTAAGTTTTGATAAGGTGATTTTATGTACCAGAAGGGTAAAAAAATTTAATAAGGAAAGGTATTCCAAAAGAAATATAAAAATTTCCTTGAAATTTTACAGAGAAAAAATATAGTATTTTAAAGCAAAATACTATACAATTGCAGAGAAAAAATCTACTATTTTAAAGCAAAATATTTAAAGGTTGCCAGTAAAATATACTATTTTAAAGCAAATGCCAAAGGAAAATATAGCGTTATAACCAAAATACTCTAGTAAGCTACAAAAAAAAATATAGGGTTTCTGAACCAAGATAATAATCAGAGTAAAAGTATACTCTTCAGCCAAGATAAGAAGAAGAGACACACGTCTTTCAGTGAGCACGACTCTCTTAGATAAAGATAAAGTGAAATAATTCTTTTATTGAAGAATTTCCAAAGATTAACCGAAGAGGAGACCACACGTCTTTCAGTGGGCACAACTCTCTTAGAAAAGATAATGTTAAATAATTCTTTAATTCAAGAATTTTTAAAGATAACTGAGAGGGAGACCTACGTCTTTCAGTGGGCACAACTCTCTTAGATAAAGATAATTTTGAAATAGGGCGGCAATTCCCTTTTCAAATCGATAAACTGGTAATTCTCAAAAAAATTTGTGAATCGCCCTGCTCTTGGCGACAAGGTAGTAACTGAAGTGAATTGACTCTGCAACGATCAAAAATCAAATAAGCTACACTGGGAATTAAATGGAGTAAAGATATAAGAAATTTATTAAACGGAAATCAACTTTACGCTTGAGGCATATATTGAATCGAATCGAGTGTTCTGAGACCGTTAGGCCAGAGGTACAACTCTCTCCATAAGCAATTCTTTCTCAAGAGAAAAGAAAATTACTCTCATAAACATATAGTTATGAAATAAAGAAAATTGCTTACCAGAGAGCCGTCCTATTAGTCACTTTTGTCCCAGAACAATCGAATACGGCCTTCGCTTCAATCAGAATCCTTGGAACAATCCACTGGTAGTATGAGGGGAGTAAGCTCTAGTCCATTCGAGATTACCAATTACTTGGTACCTAAAAAATGCAAAAGCGTAGAACTGATTTCCAATGAAAAAAATCAGTTCCCAATATTCGGAACAGATGTTACGTTAGCCACAATATGTAGTATGAATGATTTGTCAAAATGGCCGAAATATCTATATTTAACCTTCAAAAATTACCATGCGGTATATCCAAGAATTCTAATATTACAAGCCTAAGGAAAAAGAAGAAAATGCTAATCAGCTACAACATTAATTGAAAGATAAAGAGAATAATATTACTCAATTAAACTCCAGCAGTGAAACTCATCTAACATATAGATCGTACAAATCAAAGCCAACTCACTCAGTACACCTGCCTATCTCGACGTTCCATTCAAGAAAAAAATCGATTATTCCTTCGGTTCGAACAAATCACCAATTCTACCTGGGTTTTTTCACAAAATGTTCTTGGTTTTTCTCTATTGAAAAACACTTGGAAAAAACACAGCTTGACGACATTAATACAACTGTCACGATACCATTTTCACGAGACGACAACAAAGGCGCCCTCTTCACGACCTGAGCAGTGACTACTGACCCGTTCCACCGTAAAGATAATCGGAAACGTTATGAGAAATTGGTTATGTATAAGGAAGTAACGAAAAATTCGTTACAAAGTCTCGTGGCAAAAGAGCTTGTACTCTTTGAATATGGTATGGATAAAATTGTTGATCGTGGACTATTCTCCAAACTGTGGACTGAGTAAAATTGAGAGCTTCAGCAATTATTCTTGTACTTGTTTCTGGATTCTCTTCGAGAGCGTTCAAAACAGCTTCTTCCAATTCGGGGTTCGGACTGCTCGTGGTCATCCAATAATATCAGCTGCCTCTTAAAGCTACCTGTTTCTGCCAAACGATGGTAGAGAATGGTAAATGTTGGAGCTGAAGGCAGTAGTCGAAAATAACTCCTGGCAAATACGTCTTGCTTCGCGCGCATTGCCATCCCCAACGCCATAAACGAAATGCATATCGGCTAAATGAGCATTACTGTTTAAATAATCCATTTTTTTAAATTAGTGTTTTAAAACTTACAGAAACTTCAACAAAACAACAAAACGTTTAACTGTCACATAATATGTTATTACCAAAACTATTTACTTAAACGTCAAATTCATTTCCTAAGCATTCTTGTGAAAAATGCAAAATAATGGTAATAACTTTAACACGCATCGATTATCAAATAATCGACTTGAAATTTTCAAGTCCACATATCTAGAAAACGGTTGCTTATAGCAACTTGTAACAAGGGTAGCTTTTTCACGTAGATATGATAGAGGAATTGATTTTTTTGTGCTAGAAGTACGCTCAAAAAAGTTATGAATCTTCAAAAAAAAAGACGTGTAGGTGGCGCCCCCTACGAGTAAGAGCAATAATAACATGAGGTTCAAAGTCGACACCTCAAAAAATCTCTCAATACCAATTTTCGTTTGATTGAGGTCAGTATTTCAAAAGTTATTTAAAAAAACCGAAAAAAAAAATAAAACTTTTAACACCCTGTGTCTTGGAAACGAAGCGTTTCCGGACATATATTTATTTGAACAATTCATATTAGAATATTGTGAGGAATCACCTCCTAAAGTTTGTCAAAGTACTTTTGAATCACCCTGTAGATTGTAAAATAATTGATGTCCCAATCGAAACTCGTATATTGCAAAGGGCATATTTCAGAAGAAATGTGTCGTTTGACAATCAGATACCACTTTTTCAACAAAGGGCATAGCATCAATTGATCCAAAACATATAAGTATTATATTATACTCTTCGAAACTAAAAGCTCACAAAACGGTTGCAACTCATATCCACTATCCTAGATTACTTTCACCCAAATAACATTCTCAACTCGACTGCCCGTTATCCTTTGTCGTGTGTCTTCATTGTGAGATCGTGAACTCCATTTTAGTTCTCGTGTTGTTGTGGGATGATATCGGCCCATTCTCCTATCGAAGTACAAAAATGCATTGCAGGAATTAGAAAGCAGAGCTCCTCCAAGTCGTTATTGTCGAGAAAGTAGCCGATTTTTATTGAATATAGCGATCGCTCGTTCGAATTAGCTGAGTCTATCCGCTATGGTGATTTATTCAAACTAACAAGGCGATTGTTGCTCTTTAACTGTAACAGGAAAATTTAGATCATATATTGTATTTAATTTTGATAGTTCCTATGGCCATATTTTTCAATGAATTGATTGTTTAGTATTGATGGTTTTGAAATAACAGTTCTATTCCCTCCATGTGAAAAATGTTTTGTGAAATCGATGTTTTTTTACGAAAGTAAAAAGTATCTTCCTTTTCCTAGCAGTTGGGCTGGTTATAGAAAAACTTTACAAATTTACTCCCACATGTTTTACGATTCAGCTAGACATGCCAATTTCTCTAACGAAACTCATCAGCTTCTTCAGCTGTATCTCTTTCACATTGAGAATGTGTGATGTGCGTCTTCTAGGGATCAACTGTCATCCAGATATGTTCCATGTGCCTGTTCAGCTATTTATGCCCTGTTATGTTGAGATTATTATGATTATAAAAATTATAATGTCAATCAAAGTTTGGTTAGAACTAATTCTTAAGTAAATAAACATTTACATTATTAATAAAAAAAACTTATTAGCTAGATAATAACCAATTATTAATTTTAAAGAATATAAAATTCTTAATATACTATTTAAATAACAAAAAAAAATACAATTAAAAAAGATTGATTTTTTAATTTTTTTTAATCAATTTATCAATAAATATTTCCTAATCAAACTGCGTATTTTTTTTAAACGTTGTAAAATGTCAGTCATAAAACTGATAATAATGTGAAATATCAATGAAAAACACAATATTTTTCTGAATTTCTTATATTTTGTTAACTTTAGAAATATATAATTAACAAAATAATCACTCTTGAAACAATTTTATAGCGTGATATTATTGAGTACAAATGTAAAATGTGCTCTAGGAAGCAAAGAGTCATTCTGTGAACAACTATTTGGGTTTAAATAAAATCATTATCAAAATTCAAAAACATTCCAACGACATTATTTCAAGTGTTCAGCTGATATTATCATTTTTTTGAATTTTTTAATTTTTTTCTTTTTAAATCTTGTGACGCTAACATTTCCCTTGATAAAAAGTGTCTTCATATTTTGAATACATTTCTAGTGTGGCATCCGCTGAACAAAGTTTTTCTCCGTTGAAGCGATTGAAAACTTGGCTGCGATCAACGATGCAACAGTAGCGGTTGGTTGGACTAGGTCTACTTCATGTTCATAGAGATGTGCAAATATATAGGGTGGGGCACCCCATACGACACGGTCCCTGTGAACCAAACCATTGATTTTTTCTGGAATTTCTCCATTTCATTATATCTATATTGATTAAAGCTGCAAAAAGAAATTATTTTGGAGTCTACAGGGTGGCTCAAAAAAGTGTGACATATCAAAGTTGTGTTTTTTAAAATGGAACACCCTGTATTTCGTTACACCTTTGAATAGGTCAGAAAAAAAAAAGATTTCATATGAGGTACTATGTACCTAACTATAACCGTTCTCGAGTTATTGATTTTTTTAAGAAAATGCTAGGTACAATTGGAAACTAAATAACATCGTGATGTATAGAAATCATCCCTTCGAATTCTGACCAAACATAAAAGAGGTTTTGGGCTACTGATTTCGATAAAATTAGTTTCGCAATAGTATACAGAATGTTCAAAAATCATTGTCACTTTTTTATAATTGCGGACAAAGATAACTTTGTTATTTCAAATGGAACACCTTGTATTTTTTGGTCTGAACAATAAAAAATTCAATTATCTTTCATTTCCTATTGGGGTTTCCTATACCTAACCTAAATAGTTTTTCAGATATTGGCTTTTTCAAATAGTAGTTCTTATTTCAATGCATTCTTTGAATCAAGATAGCTTTGAAACGACATTTATTTGATTTGCTCACAGAATTATCATTGACAGTTGTTATACTTCACTTCATCGAAAATATTTACTGTTCACTAAAATCAATTTATCATTTACATTCATATTCTGACAGTAGTTCATTAAACAGACTATACAATTTTTTTTATTATTCAACTGAAACAACAACAAATAATGAAACACAAATGTATTTAATTCAAAGTAGGTGCTCGAAATGACGACCATCCTGTTGAATACAAAGAGCCACTCTCTCTATGAAAGACTTTTTAACTTTTAATAACATTTGAGGCGTCCCTCTTCGAAAAGCAATCCTTATTCTCTCCTTCATATTTTCCAGTGTGGTTGGAGGAGTGTCGTTAACCTATTCTTCAAGTATCCCCGTAGGAAAAAATCGAGGCAAGTCAAATCTGGTGATTTCGCTGGCTAATTTTGTGGTCCTCCCCTACCAATCCATTTATTCGGAAAGCACATATTCAAAAACTGTCTGATACTGAATTTGAAATGTGCCGGAGCTCCATCCAATTGTAACCACATCCGTTGTCTGATATTTAGCGGCACATTCTCCAGAAGCTCAGGCAGATCATCTCGTAAAAATTGTAAAAAATTTTGACCATTCAAGTTTCCATAAAAAAAGTATGATCCTATAACTTGTGTACCGATAATTCCTCCCCACAGGTTAACAGACCATCTATTCTGGTGATCCAGAGTGCGGAAAAAATGAGGATTCACATCACTATAATAATGGAAGTTGTGTCTGTTCACTAAGCCATTGTTATGAAAAGTAGATTAATCAGAAAATAAAATGGAATCCAAAAAATGTTCATTCTCACTAAACTTGTCTAGAACCCATAGACAAAACTCGATTCGTCGATGGAAGTCTATTTCATATAATTCCTGGTGCATCTGAATACGGTACGAGAGAAATTTTTTATTTTTTTATTACCATAGAAATGCTCCGTCTGCTTCTCCCTGTATTTTTCTCGATCTTACGTTGACTCGTATGAGGGTTTTCTATGATTGATCCCATAATAAGAAATTTATTTTCCTCATTTCCAATGATAGGTTTGGTCTATTTGCCTTTTCATAAGCTACAGTTCCAGTCCTACGAAATTAATGTAGCAATCGTTTGAAAACCAACTTGTTTGGATGATTCCGGTCTGGATATTTTTGGGCATACACCCTCGACGCCAAAAGGCAATTCTCTAAGCACTCACCAATCGCCAAAATCATATCTATCCGCTCTTGAATGGGATAAGTTTTCATTTTTGACGCTAATAATTCAGTAAATGTTTTGAATAACGTAAAACACAATAACTATCAATAAGAATTCTTTCAACAAGTTGAATAAATGTCGTTTCAAAGCTATCTTGATTCAAAGAATGCATTGAAATAAGTATTTGAAAAAGCCAATATCTGAAAAACTATTGAGGTTAGGTATAGGGAACCCCAATATGAAATGGAAGATAATTGAATTTTATATTGTTCAGGCCAAAAAAATACAAGGTGTTCTATTTGAAATAACAAAGTTATCTTTGTCCGAAATTATAAAAAAGTGACAATGATTTTTGAACATTCTGTATAATATTGAGAAACGGGTTTTATCGAAATAAGTAGCCCAAAACCTCTTTTGTGCTTGGTCAGAATTCGAAGGGATGATTTCTATACATTTCGATGTTATTTAGTTTCCAATTGTACCTAGCATTTTCATAAAAAATCAATAACTCGAGAACGGTTATAGTTAGGTACATAGTACCTCACATAAAATCATATTATTTTGTCCTGAACTATTCAAAAGTGTAACCAAATACAGGGTAATCCATTTAAAAATCACAACTTTGATATGTCACACTTTTTTGAGCCACCCTGTAGATTCCAAAATAATCTCCTTTTGCAGCCTTAATCAAAAGACATTTAATGAAATGGAGAAATTCCCGAAAAAATTAATGGTTTGGTTTACAGGGACCGTGTTGTATGGGGTGCCCCACCCTGTAAATTTTTGTCTTTTATTACATTTTGAATTTTTGTTTGAATTTGAATGAAAAAACTTGTTTTTTGTACCTATAAGTAGAGGTATATATATGTGGTTTGTTAAGTGTTCTCAAGTAGCTGACGTTATCCACTAGTATTGATTTCATCTACCAATATGGATATTACGAGGTTAATTCCTTTTCATTATAGACCAGGGTCGATAATTTTTGAAACCAGAAAAAATAATAGTAGGATGAAACCCATCGAAAAAGGAAGAGAATATAACAAAAATGAAAGGAAAAATAATTCACGGGCGAGGAAGTGGAAGGGGGTGAGTTTGTAAGGGTAAAAAACGGTTTATCTCGATTTCCGGTGGAAAAAAGTTGAATGGCAAAGTTGTAGGTAATAAAAAGATCTACAACTTTGGTATCAACACTTTTTTCACATAATCACAAAATGTATTTCGTGAAAAAATTTTTTTTGTAAAAGATAAAAATAAAAAACCAAAATCTTGGTTATTTGAATTTTTCACATACATTTTGAGGTTATATGAAAAAAATGTGAATACAAAAGTTGTAGATCTTAGTTGTAGATCTTTCTATTGCCATTTAACTTTTTTCCATACGACTTGTATCGAGATAAACCGTTTTTTATCCTTAAAAACTCACCCCCTTCCACTTCCCGACCTCAGATCGCCCGTAAATTATTTTTCCTTTCATTTTTGTTATATCCTTTTCTTTTTTCAATGGGTTTCATCCTACTATTATTTTTTTCTCACTTTTTACCATTTTCAAAGGCTTCAGCCCTGGTCTATTAGTGTAAAATTGAATTTGAATACGTATCGGCGGTAACCTGCATCGAATGTTAATAAGGATTCTCAGACTATTTTTCCACATTTCTAAAATTACTCATATTTGCATTTTTATTGCATCAAGCAGTTGCCAGTGTTTTCTTACGGCTTAGGTAAAGTCAAAAAAACACAAATTTCCGACCATTGTAACTCGTTATGGTATTATACACCCGTCATTCACGGTAGTGCAACAACTTAGTTTACACCCTGTATATCACCCAACACCCTCTTATTTTTTCAACCCCAAACCTCCATCGGTTTTTTTTAAGCGATTGGCGAAGCCAACTCTTAGGCCGAAGAAGAGTGAGTACAGTTACCCCGTTGCCATCATCAAAGCGTGCGTGGGCTCCCTCCACACGCGTTACGGTCGATGACCTTGTGGCAAATCGCGCTTTTCTGCATCGATCCACCCCGTCAACCCACAACACCAAAGGCCAAGCCTTCGCGGACCGAGATGAGGGACTGCGGCGAAGACGCTTTGCGCCGTTATTGGTGTTGATGGAAGTGTCGAGTATTATTTATTATGAGCTGTTGAAATTGGCAGGGGTTCGGTCAGTGTTTTGAAGAAAACCAAAGATTCAAAATAGTCGACGTTTCGAAGCTTTTATTGCTTCATCTTCAGGACTATTTAAAAGTGGGTTTCCTTGTTAACATATGGATATAAATTCGACATAATGTATAAATACAATCACAGGTTGATACACACATGAAGTTGAACGAGTGAGTTCACAATACTAACAACACCGACCGAACTGCTGCCGATTTCAACAGCTCAAATTAATTCAACGGTCGCCATCCCATTCTATTAAATTATTTATTATATTTTTTTATTATTGGACACGTTCAAACTTTATTGAATCACCTTGTATTTTAGTTTAGTTGTATCCTGTACGTAGTTTAAATTGATAATAGTTTTTTTCTGACAAGATACATAAAAACCGATTGTGCAGCCAGTCGGAAAGGTAGATTTCAGAATTTATTTATTTATTGCTTCAGAAATTTCCTTCCCAATAATCAAGCTAACATTTTCATTCACAAACAGCATTTCTTTGTGAGATATCATTGAATTGGAAATAGAAAAGTTTACTCAGCTATTGTACAAAAGCACACAAGGATATACAGGGTGATTCAAAAGTACTTTGACAAACTTCAGGAGGTGATTCCTCACAATATTCTAATATGAATTGTCCAAATAAATATATGTCCGGAAACGCTTCGATTCCAAGATACAGGGTGTTATAGTTTTATTTTTATTTTCGTTTTTTTTAAATAACTTTCGAAATACTGACCTTAATTAAACGAAAATTGGTATTGATAGGTTTTTTGAGTTGTCGAATTCGAACCTGATGTTATTATTGCTCTTACTCGAGACGATTATTTAATAATCGATGCGTGTTGAAGTTATTACCATTATTTTGAATTTTTCACAAGAATGCTTAGGAAATGAATTTGAGTTTAAGTAAGTAGTTTTGTTTTTTTGTAGGGGGCGCCACCTACTCTATTTATTTTAACTCGTTTGAAATAGTTATTTTTGTATCAAGGGTGCAAAATCTGTATTTGTTTTAGTAAAATTTGCTAGAAATATCAACATTTTATTTCAAGAAATTTTGAATATGTAGAATAAAATAAAATAAAGGAAATTAAATTGTATTCAAATAAATTGTTCTAAGTGTCCACCTTCAGCGAAGATACAGGCATTCAGTCCATAGATTTGGATGGACAGTGTTAAGGAATTCCCTGGCTACAACGCTAAAATGGGCCAGAGCCCCATCATGCACAAACCACATGCGGATACGAATTTCTGATGGTACATTCTGCAGTAGTCCCGGCAATTCATTTTCTAAAAAGTCTCTGTAAGTTGCGCCATTCAGTCGGAACGGAAGAAAGAAAGGACCTATCAAGTAATTATCAATTATTGCCGCCCATACATTTACCGAAAATTGATACTGATAATGTCTTTCACTAACTGCGTGCGGATTTTCCAGAGCCCAAACATGGTTGTTATGAAAGTTTGTCATAGCATTTCGGGAGAAGTTAGCCTAGTCCGTGAAGAGTACATATCTTAAAAATTGAGGATTTCCAGCCAAATTTTACAAAAACCACTGACACATAGTAATGCGTTGGGGAAAGTATTGTGGCAGAAAAGCTTGTACCCTTTGAATATGGTATGGATAAAATTGTTAATCGTGGATAATTCTCCAAACTGTGAACTGAGTAGAATTGAGAGCTTCAGCAATTATTCTTGTACTTGTTTCTGGATTCTCCTCGAGAGCGTTCAAAACAGCTGCTTCCAACTCTGGGGTTCGGACTGCTCGTGGTCTTCCTATAATATCAGCTACCCTCTTAAAACTACCTGTTTCTGCCAAACGACGGTGGAGACTGGTGAATGTTGGAGCTGGAGGCAGTACTCGATTAGGAAATCGGTCTTCGCGTGCATTGCAATCCGCAAGGCCATAAACGAAATGCATATCGGCTAAATGAGCATTATTGTTTAAATAATCCATTTTTTCAAAATAAGTGTTTTAAAACTTACAGAAACTTTAACAAAACTACAAAACGTTTAACTGTCACATGATATGTTATTACCAAAACTACTTACTTAAACGTCAAATTCATTTCCTAAGCATTTTTGTGAAAAATGCAAAATAATGGTAATAACTGCAACACGCATCGATTATCAAATAATCGACATGAAATATCTAGAAAACGGTTGCTCATAGAGACTTGTACCAAGGGTAGCTTTTTTACAAAGATATGATAGAGGAATTGATTTTTTTACTGAAAAATGTGCTAGAAGTACGTCTAAAAAAGTTATAAATCTTCAAAAAAGAAAAAGACGTGTAGGTGGCGCCTCCTACGAGTAAGAGTAATAATAACATCAGGTTCGAATTCGACACAAAAAACTTCTCAATACCAATTTTCGTTCAATTGAGTTCGGTATTTCGAAAGTTATTTAAAAAAAACAAAATAAAAATAAAACACCCTGTACCTTGGAAACGAAGCGTTTTCGGACATATTTATTTGGACGATTTATATTAGAATATTGTGAGGAATCACCTCCTGAAGTTTGTCAAAGTACTTTTGAATTACCCTGTATACAGTGTAACACCCTGTAGGTGGTATTGATTTTTTTGGGTTGGCCCCAGGTTAAGCTGTTTCATTGTTTTTTTCATGTTTTAAAAAATTTCAATTTCCTAAATGAAAAAAAAACGATAAAAAGTGTTCATATATCGTTATACAAAAATTTGGGGTGACCTCGTGGATAAAAGCATATATTTCTACCCGAACGAATAATTTTATCCATTTCGAAGTCACTGTCATTTACAGATTGGTACAATGTATTCATTTCATCTAGAATGTTGTCGTCTGGGGACATTAACATGGAACCGTTGACGACTTCGTAGGTGAATTTTGAAGACTACGTGGAACGCCAGGAAGTAGAATGAACTTTGACTTGTATTCCTCACCATGAGGGGAATTTTTGACCAATTAAGGGCAGAGTATAGCGTCGGTTTAGCTTGAGGGATCTAAATATTGGTAGATGGGGAGTATTTCGTGGGGACCGAAACGTGTCGTTCCATGGGGCGCGTGGCATCAGGAACACGCGAGCCTGGTGGATGATGTCCGCTAAGCCTCAATATATTGTTCAGTACAACCATGACAAGGAATACTATAAATTACATTTGACATTGAAAGTAATGGACTTTCATCTTCAACTTTAGAATAAATTGATCTGATTGTTAGAACTGTTTTATATGATACTAGCTGACCCGACAGACGTTGTCCTGTCCAAATTTCTATGTCCCCTAAAATGTTTTTTCCGAAAACTCTCGTCCGCGTAGAATTTCTTTTTTTCTATGTTTTCCTTTATGTTTCCTATGCTTTTGACTCCTTCCGCTTCCTGTTGTCCCGTTATCCCGTTTTCCTGTTATCCCGTTTTTTCTTTATCCCGTTATCCCCTTATCCTGTCATCCCATTATCGAATTTTTTTTTTCCCGTTTTCCTTTTTGTTTCCCTTTTTCTTTTTCCCGTTATCCCCTTATCCTGTCATCCCGTTATCCCGTTTTTTCGTTATCCCGTTATTCCCGTTATCCCGTTTTCCTGTTATCCCGTTTTCCTGTTGTCCCATTTTTTCATTATCCCGTTATCCCGTTTTCCCCTTATCCTGTCATCCCGTTTTTTCGTTATCCCGTTATTCCCTTTATCCCGTTTTCCGGTTATCCCGTTTTTTATTTATACCGTTATTCCGTTTTCCCGTTATTCCCTTATCCTGTCATCCTGTTATCCCGTTTTCCCGTTTTTTCGTTATCCCGTTATTTCCGTTATCCCGTTTTCCTGTTATCCCATTTTTTCTTTATCGTTCTCAATTTATCGTACTACAATTATTATATTCGATTGCCATCTTGCAACCCTATTGCGGATCTTTGGATAAAATAAAATAAAATAAAAATCGCGATGGAAAAATAGGGGTTGATCGTAGAAGGGTGAAAATTTAAGGAGGTATGTATTTTTGAATGCTGTATCATAAAAAAATAAAAACAACAAATTTTATCTAAAAAATAAAATAAAAATTAAGGGGTGGACCACCCTTAACATTTGGGGGCATGAAAAATAGATGTTGTCCGATTCGCAGACCTAACCGATATGCACCCAAAATTTCATGAGAATCGGTCGAGCTTGTTACTTGGCAGATCGCAGCGCAAAACTGTTTTGAGGCTATTTGCAAACATTTTTTATCTTGTTCTATTGTTCCATTTTCCTATGGTATAAACTACATTCCAAGAATATTGTCATAGTTTCTTGACTAAGAACGAAACGATGAATAGCATAAACAACATAGCATTTTTATTATAGTTGTAATTGTACCACCGGTTATTAATTATTAGGCTTAGTTGATTTGTTGAAAATATAAACAGGATGTTCATAAAATCAGATGGGAATCATCTGCGACTGAAAGATAAACTTTAGTCACTATCTTCCATGAAGATAACCTCTTGTGGGGTATTCATGTTGAAAAGGAAAACATTCTAAATTAAATATTGATAGAAAGATTTTTCTGTGAATTGAAAAATCCACAATAAAATGAAGTTATTTTTTGTGAATGTCTAACAGAAAACAAAAGCCCTAACTCAAAAGAAAAAATCTAAAATTGAAAATTTGCATTTTCATTCAGATAGTGATTTGATTTTCTATTCCAGTCTTAATTACGAACTCATAAAGATGAATGAGGCAGAGAAGAATGTTTTCCAAAAGTGAGTACTCACCAGAAATCATTCGTAACATTGACGCAGGAGAGACATCGCATTCACTAGGTCTTCAATACATTTTTGTCGACGAAAATCTATTTCACGCTTCCACGATAATCAGGAAGACCGGAAGAAATGGGAAACATATTTTCAAAAAGCAATCTCACTTTGCAAGGATGGAAAAAGTTAGAATCATTTCTTTTGGAGAGACACTTTGAAATTAGTGTTTTCTGACATTAAAACCTGTCATGGGGTATGATAGATTGATTTGTTGAAAATATAAACAGGATGTTCATAAAATCAGATGTGGAATCATCTGCGACTGAAAGATAAACTTTAGTCACTATCTTCCATGATAACCTCTTGTAGGGTATTCATGTTGAAAAGAGAAACATTCTCAATTGAATACTGATAGAAATATTTTTCTGTGAATTGAATAATCCACGATTAAAATGAAGTTATTCTTTGTGAATGTCTAACAGAAAACAACTACTTCCCCGGCTAAAGCCACGCTGGACATTGAACTACATCTGATAGATATTCTGAAAAGGCCCTAACTATTTTTAAGAGGATTAAACATCGAAGTTACAGTACAAAGGTTGCCGCCTACCAATCCCATAACGAAACCCGCCCCATAACATAATTTTCATAGCATCGACACATTCAGCCCTTCTTTTCTCCAGCTAAATAATGCAAGTGATGTGTAGATTACACCTTGCAGGTTATCCCCTACTTACTAACAATAGAAAGCGAAGAAAGTGCATCGAATCCGAGCGGTATTTTAAACTTTCCCTTTCACCGTTGTAAATAGAAAAATTGTTCACCGACTAGCTCCATTACCTCATGCCATACCGCATTTTTAGCATAAACACGTAGTTTCATTTGTTTGATTTCAGTACATATTAAATGAATGTTTCATTGCATATCTTACACGAAAAGCATGCTTGCTTTCTTTTATATTTGTTGCGTTTCCGTAAACAGTTGAATGGACTCATATTAAATGGTATTTATTTATATTTATGAATTGCTGATGTTCATTCGAATTGGCTGAAATTAGGAATAACTCCATCCAGGATTTGGATATCTTGTCTTGATTTCAGGACAGTATTTAGAACAAGTAAAATAAGATAAATCAATGCACGATCAATGCATGCTCGGATATACAGTGCATTCCATTTTTTTTTGAATGGATTACCCTACATTGTTTCGCATTATCAGATACTTCATGATGAGCAGATTTCAACAACGTATGAAACATATGGTCTGACGCACATGGTTCGGGAGCTACAAATTATTTGGTTGAAAACGAGCCACCCTGAATAACTTTTGAAACAATGATTCGCAGTAAAAATAAAAAAACAGGTCAATAATTTATACAGGAGGCCACATTTTGAAATATTCGTTCTAGAGACAAATGAAGCAATAAATCAGAAAAAGAGATTTTTTATTAAATTCTTGAATCAAAATCTGATGACTTGACAATGAGAAGAAAAAAAAATTCTAGTAAATGTTCAAAAACGTTTCCACCAACTTCCATAAAATGGAACAAACGAGCTTGCATTGCCGCCCTCACATGGTTGAGAATCTCGGGAGTTACTTCTCTGCAATGCCTAATGATATTCTCTCTCAAATCTTCTAATGTTGTTGATTCTATCTCATACACTTTGGACTTCAAATAACCCCATAGAAAGAAATCTACAGGAGTGAGATCCGGAGACCTTGGTGGCCATTCTGTAGGACCTCTTCTGCCAATCCAGCGACCAGGAAAATGATCATCTAAAAATTGTCGCACTGGAGCTGCATATTGAGGAGGTGCACCATCCTGCTGAAAAACTATTTCTTGTTCGAATAAATTCATATCCTCCTCAATTGCCCTATTGATGCACGGTATTATTCGATTCTCCAACATATCCTAATATTTCTCACCAGTCAAATTACCATCGATAAAAAAAGGTCCTATGATGTGGTCACCTAAAATTCCTGCCCAAACATTCAGTTTTTGAGGTCGTTGGGTTGACGGCATAAATGAGGATTCGTATCACTCCAATATCGACATTTTTCCGATTCCCTCTCCATTCAAACAAAACGTACTTACATCCGAAAAACAAATTCTATTCAAGAAATTCTGATGCATGTTGATCCGTTCAGTGAGACTTTCACAAAACTCGATACGTCTATCGAAATCATCTTCGTTCAATTCATGAACTAGTCTAATCTTATATAGATGAAATTTGTACTTATGAAGGATCCTGAAAACATTTGTACGACTGACTCCTGATTCTCGAGATAACTTAGTAAGAGATTGCGTATTTTCCATAAGTCCAACGTGCCCTAAAACTGCGATAGAAATAGCTTTATCGTTGACAACTCCTGAACGGTTATGCTTTTTATTGTTAACAGATCCAGTTTCCATAAATTTGTTCAATAATTCCGAAACGTATTTGTGTCGTACATTTCTTCCTGGATGAATATCATTGAACATACGGGCAGCAGCTCTAGCACTATTTCCATTCTGGTAGTACAAACTCACTATTTCAATCCGTTCTCGAAGCGTATAAACCATTGCTTCTCAAGAATTCACAAAAACAGTAACACCAATTGTAACTTCACCTGGTAGGTAATCGTTAATGTAGAATGAGACAAATACAAAATGAAGAGAATATCGAATTCAAACTTAACTAGGCGAAATAAGACTTTTTTGAAGTATACTTAAAAAAAAACACCTATGAAAGCTAGATAACAGATTGTACAGAAGTTCATTCAGGGTGGCTCGTTTTCAACTCAAATAATTTGTAGCTCCCGAACCATATGCGTCAGACCATATGTTTTATACTTTGTTGAAATCTGCTCATCATGGAGCATCTGATAATGCGAAACAATATAGGGTGATCCATAAAAAAAAATGGTGACATGCTCTGGGGGTGCGATAGTGGAAGTAACATCAAATGTGAATATCTCAAAATGTGTCCCCCTGTATACTATTGTTGATGTGTTTTTTTATTTTTCCTGAAAATCATTGTACCAAAAGTTATTCAGGGTGGCTCGTTCCAAATGGAATGCACTGTATAGTCATAGTGCCATTTTCAGTAGTAATATCCCTAGGACAATGATAATAGACGAGATAATTTTATGACAATCGAAAGCTCGTTCCTTGGTGACAGCCCGAAGCCGAAGGCTGAGGTCTGTTACCAAGCAACGAGCTTGAGAAATTTGTCATAAAATTATGAATGTCCGAGGGATATTCGGCGGAAAATTTTTTGATAAAAAAAATTTATAACTTAACACAATGAAACATTTATTTATTTATTAAAAGTACAGTTAGTGAAAGTACAATTATTAAAATTTTACTTAACATTAGATTCGTTGCTGTTCTCTACTATAGAAGATCTATTACCACGCATAATATTTATGATCTTGTTGTGGTGTTCTTGATCGAGATTTAAGTATGGTTTTATAGAATTTTGCTTTGACCAGTAATTTTCAGCAATTGTTGTTCTTCTACACCACTTTTCTCCAATTCGCTAACAGCAGTTGATCTATTCGAGTATTTGTTATCTTTTTGTCCTTTACATTCAAGCCAATTGCCTCAACAGCAGATTTAGTCCATCCATTTATTGTATTTCTTCCAACAGGTACATTATCGTACCATTTGTCAGTTTCATTTTTCCAGTGTCGATTTGGTTTAAAGAACAGTCGTGGTGAGGTAATATTGTCGCCTCGTTTTGATATCAGTTTATGAAAAAGACGTACAGGGCAGCTTTGTCTTTCACTATTGGAAACCAACCATTTACTACTTGTACAGCTTTTAGAACCACCTTGGCACGTTTTACTGAACACCGGATTGTATTCAATGCGTTTGTGGAGAGTCATCTTATTTTTCTCGATTTGAAAAAATCCACCAGACAAGCAACTGCCACCTCCTCGCCACCTAATTCTACAGTAGTAGAGTATTTTCATCCCACAGCAATATTATTTTGTTAACTTCAGACAAATTTAACGAAACTGAACTGGACTTACGTTTACATGGATCTGCTTGTAGTTTCTTCCTGATTGCATCGCGGGCATCTCGGGCTGGTTTAAATACTATGTTGTTAAACGGGTCAATCATAATATTATAGTCATTATAGTACTTTTCTTCCAAAGTTTGCACGAAATGTTCCACATTGTCTTCACCGTTGCTTCTTTAAATTCGGTCCCGTCTTTCTTTCTCATATTGACCACCCAATCTTTTAGTATCAACGCCAATTCTTCTAAGCTTCTATGTTCATTTAATTCATATTCTCGTTCGCAGCAAAATTCCATGAATATTCTCCAAATATATTTGTGACTGTAGGTTGTATTTCTGGAATTTTTTTCTCTGATTAGCGCATTTATATTTTGAACATTCGCATTGCCAAAACGTGACATAGTGATTGATAATTGCACTGAATGCAATTATCAGTGTAATGTTGACATGATTGGGTGAAATTGTTTCATATGACACAAAATGACAAAATTTGAATGGTTGTTAGAACTGTCAAAAAATGTTCAATGTAATAGATAGTAATCCAACCGATAGGTACTACAAAAGGGCCTCTCTTGAATATCTTTTTTAAATAAACTTTTCTTGTCTGGTCTCTCCGATAATTTATATTTCATTTGAATTACAATCAAACTGACTTTTCTGTTGAATTTATATCAATCTGACATTTTATTTTTTTTCTATATCATAACAAAAATATACAGAATGTTCAGTCCATAAACGAAGTAACATCCCCCCCGAGGAGGAGTTCAACTCGTCTCACTATCTTCCACATCAATTCTGCAAAGTTTAGCCACCGGTCGTATGTAGATTTCAGTAGACGTTTTCACATCTGCTATACGAACTCTGCCATCAGGTCCCGGGTAAATAACTGCTACTCTTCCTAATTTCCAAGACTTACTCGGTGCATTGTCTCCATCTATGATGACGATGTCATCAAATTTTCAACGGTTTTCCATCATCAGTCCACTTCGTTCGTTTCGTCAAGGTAGGGAGGTATCCTCTTGTCCACCTCTTCCAGAAACTTTCGATTACTTTCTGGGACTTCATCCATTCCTTTCTGTAGTACACATTGTTCGGGAAACTATATTGTCCCATTGGTGGAGCCTAGTAAAAAATTATTCGGTGTAGGGCCTCAAAGTCGTTTGAATCAACAGATGTTTTCATCAGTGGTTCGAATTTATGATGTTCTTGCACCCAGCAAATATATTTGAAGAAGTTCGTCTTTCAAAATCTGTCCATTAATACCACACTAAAAGTTGTCTTCACTGAACGAACCATTCTCTCCCAAGCACCCCCATATGGGATGATGCTGGTGGTTTATTTATTTATTTAGCTTATGGCGTGTACAAACATACATAAAGAAACAAGATGTACTAACACAACAAAAGTTACAATGTATAGAAAAAAATTATTTGTAGATATTGTCACAGCTCCATATTCAGTTGGTTAAGCCATTGAATGGCGTGGGGTGTTGCATGTGAAAGGTCGAAAGTTGTGCCAGGAAATGCTCTTGTCGGACATTCATAGGTGATGTGATGTATTGTTTGAGAGGCTGCGCCGCAATCGCATTCTGGGCTTGCACTCATCCCCCACTTGAAAAAGGCCGATCCGCTTCTGTCATGGCCAGTCCGTATCCTGTTTAACCGGACCCAAGTTTTCCGGGACATGTTGAAGCCTTGTGGTGGACTATCCGGGTCCAGCAAGGAGTGCCAGGCTGGACTAACTTTGCTCTGCCAGTTCGATATCCACTCGTTGTGTCCGTTAAAGTTGTTGGTTATGAGCTGTTGGGCTGTTTTGACAGTTGGATTCCTAGATTTTAGTCGGTTGAATCTAATTATGTCTTGATGGATCGGTAAGTCTAGGTTTCCGCTGACCTTTTTAAAGTCTCGTACTAGTATCTGCTGTCTACGGATTTTCGGTGGTTCGATATGACACAACACGGGTAGCCATTCGATTGGTGTGGATTTAATAGATTCTGTAATGATTCTCATTGTTTGGTTGAGAACGGTGTCCACCTCACTAACCGTAAGGACTGTTTAGCCAGACCGATGCGCAATATTCGGCCGTAGGAAAGACCAGACTGAGTGCGGACGTGCGTAGTGTTGAGGCGTCAGCTCCCCAGGTCGACCCCGCTAGTTTGTACATGATATTGTTACGAGTTCTCAGCTTCGCTGCCAAGTTTGTTAGATGTTTGTTGAAAGAGAGGGTGCGGTCCAATGTAACACCGAGATATTTGGGATAGTGGTTGTGGCGTAGAATATTATCATTAAAGATGATATTTAAATTGTCCGATGCCAGTCTATTATTAAGGTGAAAGCAGCATGACTCCGTTTTTGTAGTGCTTGGTGTGAGTCGCCATCTCTGGAAATAGCTAGATAGTATGCTCAGATCATCGGATAGGGCTGTTTCCAAATCTCCCATATTGCCATGATGTTTCGCGAGAGCTAGGTCATCAGCGTACATGAATTTACGGCTTGATGTTTGCGGTAAAGTCAGCTGTGTACAAGTTGAAGAGGAGTGGCGCCAGTACAGATCCCTGAGGAAGACCATTATTAAGCAGCCTTGCTGGTGGTATAAACTTCCAATGAATATCATTTTCTGCAAGAGTATCGGCAATTGAGAATGTTTCCCTTTTCAGTATCGGCAATATTCTCTTGATTCAGTCCCTCAGTTGCTCTCTTCAACTCTTCAGCTGCTCCTCGAAAATGCGTACCATTATCCGAAATCATTTCTTTCCGTTTCCCTCTTCTGGATGCCATCTTTTTCACAACCATGATAGCCGAATCGGTAGTCAAAGAGTGCACAACTTCTAGATGCACTGCTTTCATTGTCAGGCATGTGAACATAGCGCCCCATCTTTTTTCACGTCTTCTTCCAATATTCACCAGAAAAGATCCAAAATAATCAACCCCAGTATATGTGAAGGGTCTCACGAAGGGTGTTAATCTTTCCGGAGGGAACTGGCCCATTACTGAAACGATTGGCTTTGCTTTACGAAGTCTGCATTTTCAGCATTTTGCGAAAATTGATTTTACCGCGCTTCTTCCATCTATCAGCCAGCAGAAGATCAACCAATCGATGATTCTTGGGAAGAATGATCGGCCGTTTCGTAGATAGTTCCATTTGTGGAGCAAGGTCGGTTCTACCGCTAAGAATCAATATTCCTCGATGATCAAGTGTTGGGGAAAGCTTCTTTAGACGACTTCTGTTCTTCTATGATACTCTTTTTTTTAGGAGACACTGTATTTCTTCTGAAAAACAGTCTTTTCGACATTTCTTGATCCACAGTAAGATGCCTAAAAACCCTGGTGTATTCACTGATTCGATTTTGTTTAGAATTTTTGGGGGACAACAAATGAAAAACGTTAAATTCTGCTTAGAACTTCATTAGTAGATGGCGCGGTTAAGGAATGTTTGTTGTTTGTGTCACGCAAAATGTCAAACTTCAAACCTATGCAATTTCATTTTTCTGTCAACATTACTTCATGCAAAAAATTGTGAATTGATCGTTTACAAAGATTATCGTGCTACGAACAGGATCCCAGTTGGCGCGAAAATGAGATGAAGTCCTCGAAACTAACTACAATGTTTACATCTGTCTGTCAAAAATAAGATTTTTCTTGAGGTCTACCTGGCGATTTTTTCAAAGTGATTTCTTCTCAAATGGCCTTTTTCGGATCATGGAAACTTCCACGAAGGAATGAGAAAAGGTAGGAGAGTGGACTGATGTCTCTAGATGATGAATTAACTTGAAAATTGAGGGGATTGGAAAATGTCCCCAATGACATTGTTCCATTAAATTTTCCGATACAAACTATTACCAAGCCATTCACTGCCCATCTCTGCCGGACTATTACCTCTCTAACAACCTTCTGACATGAACAAAATCAGAGAGTTCATTGTAGATATCATATAATCTGTTGATGAAGTTGAGAAATCGATGAATCCTGGTGTGCGACAGTCTAGGCTGCTTCCAGCTATCTTAGAATGACCTCGCCGGAAAAGGTGAGTCCTACTAACAAAGATGAGGGGAGAAAAAAATAATCTAAATGCTTTTATTTTATTTTTCATTAACACCCCGCATGAGATAATCGGAGAAGGAGGGCGATCTAAACCAAGCAGTTATTCGGAAGAACAAGGCCCACTCCCAAGATCGATAAGGCTAATGACTATGATTAGGATGATTATCACTTTTTAATAAACATATGAATTTCAAAAGTAAGCGTGGACTTTTCATTCTATGAAGATATATTGATTTTGGCTAGTGAATTCCGAACCGTCGCATAGGGTCTCATAGCTCTTTGGAAGAAAATATCCACTATATCTGGAATTTTCCAATACTTTTAGTCAGAAGACTGTCATCTCATGGGAAAAATTGTATACAAAATATATATAATTACAAAAATATATATAAAAGTAATAATAAAATTATTTGACTTGCTAGTTACTAGATACATTACAATCACAAGTTGAAGAAAAAAATTATTCCAATGGGCAAAGGTTCAGAGAAGATTCAAATTAATTTATACATATACTAGTAGTGGAATAATATTAGATTTTAGCTTCAGAAAGTTAGGGGACTGCGGGAACTTTTTACTGTACATTAGTGATGATGTAAAGAACAACATATAAAAAGTTACCAACCATAAAGTATGTGCCCAATTGATTATTTAACAAATAAGTTGCCAAATTACATTGTATATTGATTATTAAAAAAAAAAAAATAAATAATGGTGCCACTCGCAAAAATGGAAAAATTGACATGAAAAAGGTAGATAAAATTTTTCTTTAAAATAAAAACTGTAAGCTGCAGAATTTTTTCGCTAACGTGCGAAAAAAATGTGAGGGGGCGACTCTGAAGTGCAGCGCTGGAGGAGCACGTCGCCACGAGCGAAAATGGTCCAATAGTCTCAAAATGGCAGCTGTTGAAAAACTTCGCAATATTTCATTTCCATACCCAATATCGGCAAACTATGAGTCGTTTGATAAAGCTTCACTATCTCACAAATTTTACCAGATTTTTTTTTCTCTTAGATTTACACATAAATAACAAATAGGTAGCTGTAAATTATCATTCATGAAATCTACCTTTACGACTGGCCACGCCATCGTTTTTTCAATGTCATATTCTGGTTCAGCGACCTCAAAAACCCCTATAGCATCAATTTGGGTAAAATTTTCCTAACAAAATTGTTTATTCATTGTTTAAACAATTAATAAACAAGCAGGGCACGAATATAAGTTTATAACTTTTTTCTGCAAGCAATTTCTAAGTAATATCAGATGGTTTTAGGAAAATCCATGGAGTCCTCCAGGATTCCAAAATAATGCATGATTTTAAGCTATTTTTACTCCGCTATATAAAGGTTATTTGAGTTCTTGCGATAAGATAGTCGTGTTGTCTGCCAAAATAGTGAACACCTCTTAATTTGTCAAAAAGCTAAGAGGTTCTTTCACTCAGAAAGGATTTGAACCAATTGAAGCTTCGTCCTCTGAAGCTGTAGAGATGAAGCTTATGTAACAGTCAAAAGCTTTAGATATGTCGCAAAACACTTCCTTCAGACTAGAATATAGATTTTTCAGAAAGCGAAAGAGATTGCATCTCCCGTACTTTTATAGGTTTGAAAGTTCAATTGAGTAATTGTATGTAATTAACAGCACTTCATAAAATCATGATCCGCTCCATCATAAGATTTTTATCACGAGCAAACAGGGACAGAAATACATAAGTACCAACTCAGTGGAGCTGTATCAATAGAAAATTAACCATACAAAATAAATTGGTACGGTTCATAATTATAATTATTTCGGAACCCTCTCGAAAATTCTATAGAACACTCAGGGTTATTATATATATATATAATACTGACAATATATGATAACCCTGACATAAGTACATGGAATAGTTTGTTTTAAAATATGTTACATCGATCGATCAACCTCAAAATATTTCACAACGAATTGACATAACCTTAAAGGCGACAAAAGCACAATCACAGAACGGATCAGGAGACACAAATCACAAAAACACCCTGTGTGGTCTGCAATTGCAGTTTACTGAATTATGACAAGAAACGACATCGGCGCCATCTGAAACTCTAGATAACTCCCTTTATCAGGTGGGCTGTTGTCCCCCAGTTTGTCCCAATATTTTACAGGTATAGGTGAATACACCATGTTTTTAGACATCTTAATCCACAGTAATTTGGAGTCGTCTTTTTCAGATGGTGTCAAACATATCGGTAACGTTTCATTCAATTTCCTCACGCTGGAGACCATAATCCTGGTAAATCTAAGAACACAGGCGGTTGTTCTCAGAAGTCGGGAGAGTTTTGAGAATCGGTTGATATCTGGTAGATATGGTGTCTTTTCTACAGTTATATCAACGATTTCAGAGTCTTCAATCCCATCAATTGGTTCATCTTGACATTTTTTCGGCCAAAGTTCTTCATCTCTGTCGTATAAAAATGCGCTTTAAACCATGTCTCGAAATCGATTTTTTCGTCCGAATCATATGATCGGGTTGCGATATCTGCAGCATTCAATTTCGATGGAACCCAGTGCCAATCATTAACATTTGTGATCTCCTGGATTTCACCGATCCGATGAGCTTCAAATTCTCCAAGTTTTCCTGCGTCACCTCTTATTCAATAAAGAACAGTAGTCGAATCGGTCCATAGGTACAGTTGGTCGATTTTGATCTCTACAGTTTCTTTGATGGATTTGGCTAATCGGCTTCCCATAACGACGGCTTGAAGTTCTAGTCTTGGTATCGAAATTGGTTTAGTTGGGCTACTCTGGCACGTGCCATAACAAGCGTTATATCCATTGCTTCAGTGGTCGGTATCCTCAAGTAAGCCGACGTGGCGAAAGCTTTTTTACTAGCGTCGCAAAAAACGTGTAGCTCCAACTTTTCAGCTTCAGGAATTCTTACAGAGTAGCATCGTGCAATTGAGAGGTTTAAATTTTTTTTTTTCCAGTCCTTTTTCATGAAATCCATATTCGATTTAAGTCTCCGTCTATACGATCATCCCATCGCCATATATCTTGGCCAAAATCCAACGTACTTTGAAAAAGAATAACTACAAAAAAGCTGGAATTTCGCCAACAAATTTGAATGAAGATCCCGATTATTTAACTAAAATATTATGGACTTGATAAGTCATCCTTTTCTACGGTAAGAGTTTTCAATAGGAGAAATCGAAAATCGTAGGAAAAAAGGACAACTGAAAAAGATTGGTAAAACAAATAAAGAAAACAGGAAAACATTTTTAGAAATAAAATTGTTGGCTCTATATTTTATGAATATATATATTAACAGGAGTTTCCTATCAAGAAATACTCGTCCCAGAAATAGAAAATATTTTATTACAGAATTTTTCGTAAGCCAAGATTGCCACTATGATTTGGATGCAAGAGGGGGCAACCCGTTCAAGAATATTTGAATAATGTATTTCCAATATGGATAGGAAATAATTGAAGTATTAAATGGCCACCCAACTGGCCAGACTTGACCCCTTGATTATTCTTCTGGGGATTTTCAAAAAACATTATTAATAATAATATTCAATTCATTAAAGACACGATTCGACTTGAAATAGAGAATCTGAATGTCAATAATGAAGCAATTTCCAATGCACTTATAAATAGACGTTATCAATCATGCATTGACAATAATGGTGGACACATTGAACATCTTTTATGAGCAATCATGTTATTTAAATTTCCTAAATAAATATTTTTTATTTATTTTTGTATGAATTTTTGAACTGTTTCTTCCTTACTGTGAACCATTTTGATTACTCCATTAAAGAAATGTCACTAAACAAATGTCATTTGGCTGGTTGACTACTCCGTACTGATGAGGGCCAAGAAGCCTGAAACCGGTATGCGGATTGTTAGGTGAACACGACATAAATTAAACATAATCGAGCTTATCAGAAAGAAACATTTGCATTCAATGTCCATTGATATTATATGGAAGTATGCATGGATTTTCAGGTGAATATCATTCAACGTTCTGCGTGGTATTTGCCAGGAAAGTAGTTGTTTTTCACCTGAGATCTACCTTTCTCTGGTTCAATTTTATATTGAATCCTTTATGTGAAGAAAACCGTTTAAATTCGTTTTTTCTATTCATTCCACTTCACATGGCACTTTTCTCTCACTAATATGCTAGACGGGCTTGCCACTCCTACTGAGAAGGAATCTTTTATTCAGAGACCTATCGAGGTGGGAAATTTTCGGAGTGTTTCTTTCTGTCACTAGGTACCGCCAGTTAAAGTTTATCTTTTCCGGCGTACCTATAGGTGTTACAAGATCGATGATGGTTTGTTTACGTTGTGTCTCACTTCAGCCAGAGTTCTTTGGACATTTGGCTGGTTGACTACTCCGTACTGATGAGGGCCAAGAAGCCTGAAACCGGTATGCGGATTGTTAGGTGAACACGACATAAATTAAACATAATCGAGCTTATCAGAAAGAAACATTTGCATTCAATGTCCATTGATATTATATGGAAGTATGCATGGATTTTCAGGTGAATATCATTCAACGTTCTGCGTGGTATTTGCCAGGAAAGTAGTTGTTTTTCACCTGAGATCTACCTTTCTCTGGTTCAATTTTATATTGAATCCTTTATGTGAAGAAAACCGTTTAAATTCGTTTTTTCTATTCATTCCACTTCACATGGCACTTTTCTCTCACTAATATGCTAGACGGGCTTGCCACTCCTACTGAGAAGGAATCTTTTATTCAGAGACCTATCGAGGTGGGAAATTTTCGGAGTGTTTCTTTCTGTCACTAGGTACCGCCAGTTAAAGTTTATCTTTTCCGGCGTACCTATAGGTGTTACAAGATCGATGATGGTTTGTTTACGTTGTGTCTCACTTCAGCCAGAGTTCTTTGGACATTTGGCTGGTTGACTACTCCGTACTGATGAGGGCCAAGAAGCCTGAAACCGGTATGCGGATTGTTAGGTGAACACGACATAAATTAAACATAATCGAGCTTATCAGAAAGAAACATTTGCATTCAATGTCCATTGATATTATATGGAAGTATGCATGGATTTTCAGGTGAATATCATTCAACGTTCTGCGTGGTATTTGCCAGGAAAGTAGTTGTTTTTCACCTGAGATCTACCTTTCTCTGGTTCAATTTTATATTGAATCCTTTATGTGAAGAAAACCGTTTAAATTCGTTTTTTCTAAGAATAATGTCAGTAGCGATCTTTCATTGTCAACTACGTATGTGTATGCCAATGTTCACTAGTGAAAAATCAATTATCCGCTATTTTTCTACCCGTGAGGGTGGCTGATTCCTTTCGAAATTCAAATATAAGGTATACCCTATCTATTAAAAAAAGAATCATCCAAATCGAAGAACCCAGTACAAAGTTATGCCTGATAGAATCGTTTAACGGACCAGAATTCAGAGGGTGAGTGATCAATATCCTTCATTTCGCTACCCTTAGGGGTGGATTCCATCTTTTAAATTCAAATGGGACCAAATTCGAAGTACACCCTATCTACTGAAAAAATAATTATCGGAATCGGACGCCTCAGTAAAAAAATATGCGTGATCATACATAAAAAATATGATGGAAAAAAAATATACGGGTCGAATAGAGAACCTCCTCCTTTTTGGTTTCGTCGGTTAAAAATGGTATAAGATAGTGGAAACATATGGCATATTTTTGAAATCAGGAAAAAAATATCATTCCAAAAATTCAATGATATACATGATATCGCATTTAATAAAAATATCCTGAAATCTGCACGCTACTGTATTTTTGATTGCATTTTATAAAAATTCAGTCGTAACCACACAACTTGTACATTTAACTTTTTTTTCTATAGGCAATAATAACGATGATAGGCGATTGTAATTTATAGTGAATAACCCAGTATTCTGTACCTATTATTAGTATCTACGCAGTCATTCAAGTTTCCGTAAAATTTGTCATAAATCTCTCTCTGGGTAGCGCCTGTAACCTTTTTCTTCATTTTCCAAGAATTCGTAAAACTTATACTGAAATTATCATATTTTTAATTTTTGGAATCAGTTGCATTCCATTTGCTTGGTTTCCTTAGTAGTGAGTAATACGTATATGCAAATTAAATCTCCACGTGGTTTTTAACATTACGCTTTTTCTTGTGTCCGAAGTGCCCGCGGCTTGAAACAAAGTAATTAGTTGCAAATCTAGGGCAACAAATTTTATCGAGAACTTGCTAGCTGTGTACTCATGTCAACAGAGACGCTACTCACCGGTAATCTAAGCGAACATACAAGTGTTGAAAGTTTCACAACGCAAATCCGAGGATTAAAAATATTTTGCATGTGCAAGTACTTCAGAAATGCTTCCGAAAGGCTGTTACAGTTTCATTGCTCATCAGCTCCAAACCGGATACAATTTCTGAACATGATGTGTTTTCTTTATTTATTGATATAATAAAACAGGACTGGGAACATATTCTAGCATATACCCTTGAATCTCTTTCTACTTCTGGTTTCATTCTGTTTTCACTCTAGTTATTCCACTTTTAATAGAACATTTTACCAACAATTAGACCGTTCAACAAAGGACAACCCTGCCATCCCGATGTTGGCAAACAACTTGTTTATGAATAAATTAGTCTGTACCTGTATAAAAGTTCCATTTCATATTCCATATTGGAAATATATGTTGATGATATATTTTTAACAGTACTGTAGAACCAACTACTACTTTTACGGCTTTAATGATAAAATCCAGTTCACACTTTTTTAGATACTATAATGTACTGAACAGATGAGCAGTTGTTGACGATAGATTGGTATCAGAACCCGTACTGTTCAGGTATAATCTTGAATTTCTTTTCGAACCATTCGATGATCACAAGAGTGGAAACCACCAATTTATTCCAGAAAGCAATATAACTGAGTCACCCTTCGAAGAACGTAATAAAAATCACAAAAACTTATTGAGCAATAAATGCCCAAAGACTTTTCTCAAATGTTTGGCAGATAGAGGTGACAATCATGACAACAAACAGGTTTACAGGTATGCAAAATTGCCACCTACCAACGGTCTGTCTCAACATATATCCGCCCTTTTCATACTGCAGACAATTTAGTTGGATATAAAACTTACCAAGTCATGAAGTCAATATCAAAGAACGTAACAATCAATCTTTCAAATCAATTGAAGAGCGTTGTACATTCCTATAGCTATGATTTAATGAACTGCTATGGAACTTAGTACTCGTTCAGATCCCAACTCTTCTCGGCGACGCACAGACGGGTATTTGAGCAATCTGAACGGCCAAAATTAAATATGTATTCATAGTTACACTTCAGGAAGAATTAAGTAAATTTAGGATATCTATACTTATATTTTATAGGAAAAGCAAAAAAATATACACATATATACAGGGTGTCCATGAGCAGCAAAAATTAACATATTCTAAAAAATACGATTTGGAAAAATATTAACTTGACGCATCCGATCGTTCTTCGTCTGAATCAATTGTTTCTTCTTCATCGTCCGTTGATGATTCCGACTGATTTCCTACATTAGGTGAAGCCGGAAGTAACAAAGTTAATGTTTCTTCAGAAAACGGTTTACTCTTAGTTTTAGGCCTTGGTCTCATTCCCGTTATAATAGGATCTGAACTAAGCAATAACCTATTTAACACATCTAAATTGCAAGATACTCTCGAAAACTTCCTGGCAAAATTCTGGCGATAAATCCGGAAATGTTTATTACGTGCTTCTGATGCTTCCTCCGATAATTGACCTATCGGAAGCAACGCTTTTTCAATAACCATTGGACCATGAATTAATATCTTATGCATGGTGGGGGTCATTGAATGCCACGGGAAGAGCTGGACATAGAGCTCTGCAGTTTCTTTTGCATAAGCAGAAAAATTTTCTATATTGACTTTATGCCCACTCGATAATACCTCTAAAATTATTTTTAATCTGTATATGAAATTTTTGTCAATTCCAGTAATTTCTGCTGCCAACTCGTAGTCCCCAAAAAATCTTCGACTGCTGTTACCATCATTGGTGTTACCATAACCAGGTTTAGGTACATCTACTATTAGGCCCATTTTTTTTCGGAAATCATCCTGTATTTGCATTTTTTTTTATTAATATCTGTTCTCAATTGTCATTTTTTCACAGGTAACTTATATGACAAGGGTAAGACTGACTCAAAGAAGCGGATCCGCGCATGTAAAATTGATAGACCAAAATGTAGGGTAGCTAGATTAGCTTCTCTTTTTATTTTCAAATTATTGAAATCTTTGGAAGTTAAACCACAGATATAGCATCTCATTGTTGATGTTGTATTTGTAGCAGCATTACAGACTTTTCCGTCGACCATGGTAAACATCATTATATAGTTAACACTGTAATTTTTATTTTTCGTTGCAACTTCAGTCTGTTGTGAATTATTTATGGCAGTTTTAACATAATCTATTTCTAGAATTGTTATATCGGTGGTTTCTTTAACAAACCTAATTCGTATGGGGGGCAATAACGAGGTAAAGATGGAGTAGGATTCTGCTATATAACCTTATTGCTTTTGGTGTATTTCAGCTGAAGGGGTACAAAAGAACTCTGAAATAAGTTGGCATCAGAATCAGTATCGCTACCAAATGTTTGTTTGTATTGCACTTGTTGTGCACCATCGCAACCCCACTTACATATCAAAACTAACGTATCGTTTATTTCACCATGTGATTTCAAAACTTCTGAATGCGTTATCAATCGAATAGCAGTATGGTTCAATAAATTTTGCAGTTTCACTTCGGCACAAGTTTCGTTTACTAGATATGCTTCTTTGTTAGGGTAAGACTCTATTTTAGCTTTTTGTAGAATACTATAGCAAGGAAATAACTTTTTCTGAGTGCTTCTCACTATTTCGTACTGCGTCCTAGAAAGTCCCGCTTCAACAAACATGGGAAGAGCCTGCATAAGAGACAATTGAGAGGTGACACTTTCTTGTTGCATAAGAGAAAATGCTTTTTTATATTTTGTTGCTTGTTTTGGGGTACTTATAATTTCTTTCAGAACTAAGGAAGCATCTCTTTTTCCACTTTCTCCTAACTTAGACTGCGTCGCGTAGGTAAGCACCTCTAGATTAGTTGTTTTGCGAAGATCTTCAGTTTTTTTCTTTTACTCCTCTCGCTTGATGCCTCAAACGGCTTTGAGGGTCGACCCGATCGATTTCTAACCTTTGGAATACTAAATGTTCCTTGCAGCCATTCCTTATTTTTCTCTAAGAAGTATTCTTTTTTTCTTAATGCTTTAGCCCACCTAGCCTTTACTTCAGACTTAAAACGTGAAAGATCATGCTTTATTACATTAACTTGATCCGTAGAGAAATCTTCCCATTGGAGAAGGTGGTTTTCAAGGAATTCTAACTTTTCGATCATGGTATTCAAATTTTGACGCTGCATAATCGTAAATAATTGTTTTCTGTTCATTACTCGTACATTTGAGGACCCTGAAAAAATAAAAACCCAATCAAGAACGCAAACAAGAAATTATGAAATAGTTATATTTTTTCGATTTTGTATGTACTCAGTTATTTCAAATAGCCATAATTCACAAAATCGCACTTTTTCGCAAAAAAATTTATTATTTCCTCAAAGTACGCAGCCTAAGCTTCCAAAAGAATTCAAAATCAATGCCGGGAAATATCAGGAAATATAACTTTTTGCATACAAATAAAACCATTTTGAAGAAAGTGTCAAAATAAACTATCAATCGAAGAAGCTAATTTTGAAATTAGCAAACCTGATAATATATCAAATAGTTGTAAAAACTAAATACACTTACCTGGTTATCCACAATCTATGGTTAACTATATTTCAGTCTAAATAAACACGAATCAATACTTAAATCACGTAAACTAACTATATTTTATTCTAATTTGTCTGGTCAAGGCAACAGTCAGAGTCCAACTGACAACTGCTCTTACAATCGTTAAAAGTGTGCCATGGGCCGGAGATGGATTTTATTATATTCGTAAACTATCTGTGCTTCTAGAGGGCTGGAATTCTGTACCTGCGGTAAAATTTACAAAATGGATTTTTGGCCGTCCAGATTGCTCAAATACCCGTATGTTCGACGCACAGTGCAATATTTTGCTAATCTAGCCGGACAAAATTAAATTTGGGTACTTGTCTTATCAAGTACTTTTTAGTATAAAAATCCCAAGAAGACAAGTTATACTACAATAAACTTAATTTTCCCGGAAGCTACGCCGAACAATTGTAGGTACAAAAAAGTCGGAACGATCGGCTACCTGAGTTTACCTCGCCACGCGCTCCCAGTGATCGTTTCATTCGTCTGAGTTTGCTCGTTGAATACGCTCTGTGTCTGTGATCTAGTGCTGATTCTGTGTTGTTTCTGGTTTTGTGGCAGTCTTAAGGTGAATATCCATAAGATTTTCTGTTAATATGTTTGTTAGTTCAATCATAAACATCAATTAACAAAGCGAGTTTTTTTTTAATTAAAAAACCCTTTTCAACTTTTTGAGTTTTAGTTTGTTTCCACCCATTTCCCCGTTCTGAAAATATATTTTTCTGAAAGGTCTATTTGTAAACTACAAGAATCATGTTCATTTTTTGCGGAAGTTTGCGACACTCATACAACTTTTTCTTATTTTCAGAATGACTTCACAAATTGCACGTCGTTCGTTTTTCGACGTTTGGTTTGCTTACGCCAAAGAATAAAAAAATAATGCTTTATGGCATTATATTTTGCAAGAACTTGGTAATCCACCCGTATCGGAAGATGTAAGTATAGTCCATCCAATATCAATTGCAGAAGCTGTTTCTATAGGGAGCAAATAAAAACTCACTTCGCTAACACGAGCGTAAATGCGAAGAAACAGAACGAAAAATAATGTGTACTACTCGTAAACATTCGCAGTCGGCGAAGGGAAGATCAAAAGAGCCGATAGTCAACGTGGACTTCAGTGACTTCTGTCACCGATTCGTCTGGGCCAATCAAAACGGACAACAATGCTTGGGGGTGTGTCTATACGATGGGAGGTCATAAATCACGCGTTATATTTCTGTTTTGATAGTTCTGAAAGATTAAAAACCAGTAGCGTCTGTGCTCCTGGTGTGTGCCGATCGAAATACGTTTTAGGATATAATGATAACCTACATCAAACAATGAAAGAAATTATTTTTCTTTCTTAATGTATTTGTATAAATAAAAGCTTGTCTTTAATTTTTTTTCATTTTTCATAATTTATGAAGTATTTTTGAAATCTTAAAATATCTAAATAAAATTAGTTATCCCTGCCACTGCTGCTCACAGGATTTCGCCGCAAGACTTTTTTATGCTTCTGCATTGATATTGGGAAATAACAATCAGCAGAGTTAGTCATAAAATCGACCAAAGATGACCGAAATCAGGACGCTTCCCAACAGCAAATTCTTCGTGGTTAGAAGAAAAATTATTGATATAGTATTTGTAATCCCAATTGGACCGACTTAGAAAGTTTCGGGAAGGAATTCTCTTTGCAGTAGCCGCCTTGACATAGGCGTCGGTATATTATTTTTCAGTTACTTATTCTTACAATCATAGCAATTGATCACCCCATGTAAAAGTAGACCCATGTTATCTCAACTGAATTTCATTATTTTTTACGAAAGGTCTCCAGTAAGCCATATTGATAAAATTATTTTCAATGGATAATTCCGAACATCACCTGATAAAGGAATATTGTGAACTAAGGAAATCATGTGGCTTCAGATAACCAATCCAGCTAGCCGAGCTTTTATCACTCAAATATATTTGATAGTGCCTTCACTAATAATATGGGCAACTAGGGTCACACGATAGAATATTTTTACGATTGTACCAGGAACGCTTTGAAAGTAAAAACACTGGTAGTATATAAATTTCCCATTTGCCGGGCAGTGCATATGAACACTCCTCGTAGTGCTCTTATTTCCATTGCCTTTCCAATTGGGATTAGAATAACTATACCGAGTATTGTCAGTGAAGCTATCGATGATGTCCCACTACCTGAAACACGAAGCTGGACCGGAATACCACACAAAGACTTTGGAAGTTCCAGCGACAGAACAAAAAGACGGCGAGTCCAACATCTTCTTGAAACAACGTGTTGGGAAGAGTTATCGCTGGCTACTGAAATTAAGCTTCACCAGTCAGGGAAAAGGGATTGTTAATGAGCTTTGCCACTTTTTAAACAGGAGAGGAACTGAAATAAAAAAGGGCGGAAGAAAAATCTCAAGACAAAGTGGGGTTTCAAATGACCAAGCTTTGCCATTAATGACTGATGCCAATCTATCAATACACCAATACGATATCATCCGGAAGGAATCAAAAGAAATAAACATGGAAATGTATCCACCATACCTCAAAGTTAAAGCGGCAAAACAGTTGTGTTAATGGATCACACGATTGAAAAACTATGCACAGTGCAAGAAGAGGTCCTAAAAACGATGACAGAATTGACCAACCTGGAAATTATTGTGAAATGGGGATGTGATGGAGCGGAACAAAATCGATACAAACAAATATTTTATGAAGTGAACTCTACTGATGAAAGTTCATTCAGCATTTCAATGGTGCCTATAAAAATGTATGCTGTAAGTGGCCAAAGCAGCGGACAAATAGTATGGCAAAATTTTTCACCATCTTCTACCAGATATTGTCGTCCCATATATAGTTTGTGTTTGCCAAAGAAACTGCAGATCTAATTGTGACCGAAGATGATGAGGTTAAAGAGCAAGTAACATCATTGGCGCATACTAAAATTATCCTTCTTGATAAAAGGGAAAATTTGTAATGCAGTAGCTCCATGTGCATCCACACAAACATGCTATTTCTGTGGTGCCAAATCAAGTGAAATGAAAAATGTAGGGCTTTACAAAAGACTGTAAAAAGTTAGTTTCTTTCACTGGGTCTATCACCACTGCATTCTTGGACCAGACTGTTTGAATGCATATAACCTATCGTCTGGATATAAAAGCATGGCATGCTAGGGGACCCAAAAATAAAAATAAAGTGGCTGACAAAAAGAAAAAAGTACAAGAAAAGTTTAGGCGTACCTAAACAACAAACTGGTAATACTGATGATGGGATTCCCGTAAGAGTGCATAAAATATTATTTCATGGAAAATATATCATTTCTCCATGTATTTTACCAATAGGCCAACTGTTGGAAGAAGCCCAAGAAGCGAGAAACAAACCCAATGAGAAATTCAGAGAATTGATCACAAAAAAAACCTCTAGAGTTGATATAAATAGAGATTTACTGAACAGATCGTTAATTTCTTCGAATCCGTTTGTTGCTAGTTTACGTGCGGCTCCGAAAACAAAACAATGCATAAATCCACGTGAAGTGCACGAGCCTTTAAAGGCTCCAGTTGTTGAACGTGACGAATCACATGGAGATTCTGAGGAATCTTAATCAGATATTGAAGACTCTGATGAGGATTCCGAATAATCTAACTGATCTCAATTTCTCTGAGTTTCCTTGATGTTACTTACTCGTTTGTATTTTTTAGCGGGTTCTCTTTTAATATGTGGTTTTTTGTTCTCAATGTATATTTTGTTGCAAATATCTTAGATGTTGAAATATTTGTCAAATTCTTCTGAATTGCCTTTTGCTCTTTTGTAGTGTTTCTCTTTTAACGTGTAATGTGTATTTTTATTCCTAAAGTGTATTTTTTGCTGTACATATCTTGAAATATATGTCTAAAACCTTCATATTTTTTACTCATATTCATTTTTCCATCTAATGACACACAAATCTCGAATAAAATAATTTTGTTCGGCTAGATTGTCGAAATTCCGCACTTTGTGACGCCTACAACCCGGAACGTCGTTTGTACCGAACTTGGCCCCCTATTCACATTTATGTTTTTAGTGAGATATCATTAATTTTCGAAAAGTTACCTTCAATGTTTCTCTTGCTTACGCAGCACTGTTATCTTTTCATTATCCTGCAGAACTTCACTGACACACTGCTGTGTGTCTATCTTGACTTGAGTGCATCAGTCATGCCCTTCTTTCAGGTTTCACTTCGTTTATTTTTCGTGGGGAATTTTCATACCGCAAATTCATTTATGAATCTTTTTTAACCCTAGAATACGGGTCATTCGTAAATTTTACGACGCCCCTAAGACTTCGTGCTTTTTCGGTAACTTACGGTTAATGCATCGAATTGCCTTATTGAGTACCTTCTAGTCTAGTATTCAGCTAGACTGTGAGGTGTGCGGTCGCTCTGGGTTCCGCCCCTAAAACCCCTATCACACTATGCCTTTTTCGTGCCTATTTGTCTGCCTGACTGCCGATGGCTGAAATTTTAAACAAATACGCATGCGCGCGAGGCTATTTTGTTGATTGTTTCAGGCGTGAAAATAAATAGGACTGGTTCTATTTTTTCCGCCTGAATCGAGGGGATTTCAAGGACGTTTGTGGAAATGTCAGGTTTGCCGAACAGTAATTAACTATTGGACTTGACATAACCAACAAATAGATTAAATTAATTACATAGTTTTCGTTTGGTTCAGTAGGACAGAATAGAAGAAAAAATCTTGTGCCAGGTAAGGAAAAAGTTGAAACAAATAGTCCACGTATACTAAATTACTTAATCATTTAAGGTAAATGTCAATTTTCCTTAGGTTCGCAGCTCTGAAATTAGCGCCTGAAACAATCATCAAAAAGGCACGGTGTAATAGTGCCAGTTATTTGGGGAAATTCAGCCAACAAATAGCCATGAAAATAAGCACAAAAATAGGCACGAAAAAGGCATAGTGTAATAAGGGTTTTAAGTGATTTTTCGGCGATAGGTTCGTTAATTTTACGAAAGTCCCGTGTTTACGTCATTTTATAAATTAAACTCGTTTTTATTTTTTGTACCGATTGTTAGTGTTTTAGTGTTAGAAATTTCAGGTAAGATATTTTTTATTATTATTAGTTAGATACATTATAATAAATATAGTGATTTTTTAAGATGTCATTTCGAGAGCTTTTGACCGAAAAACAACTGGAGGAGAAAGCGGCACGTATTATGAATGGAGAAGATGATGATCCAGAATCATTTGACGACAGTGATGGCAGTGACTTCGAAGAGGACAATTTGGAAGTTGAATCATCTTCCTCCGACAGTGAGCTTGATGAAGACAATAATTCGGCTGCTTGTCTCATCCAACAAGCATTTAGCCCAATTCAATCTGAAGAAGAAATAGAACCTCGTTTAGATGAAGATGATATTCCTTTATCACAAGTACGTAAACGTTTAAAATATGTGATCAACTTGAAAAACAAACGTCTAAAAGGCAAGAATGGTCACAAATGGTCATCTGAGTTGCCTCAGCAATCCAAAAGAACGGCTGCTAGGAAGATTATACATTTTATAGCTAGTACTAAAGGTGCTGCAAAAGAGTATTCTAACCTGGATGAGTATTTTCTAATTTTTTTTTCTAACAATATATTTGATATTATTTTGCAACACACAAATGCAGGAATCGCCAGACAGGCCCAAAAATAGAGTGGCCACCAGAATGTTTCCGCAACGAGTGTATGTCAGATGCAAGTCCTTACTTGGGCCTTGGGCCTTTAGCCGATTTTTATGTAAAAGAGTTAACAAAATCGATCCATGGTACAAATCGCAACGTTACCATGGATAATTGGTTCACCTCGGTTCCCCTTGCTGACGAGTTGCTACAGAGTCCTTACAAATTAACTATGATAGGAACTATACGCAAAAATAAAAAAGAGATACCCAAGGAGTTCTTGAATGGAAAAAGTCGAAACGCAAAAACGTCAATGATTTGTTTCGATCAAAAAAAGACATTGGTATCTTATATGCCAAAGAAAAAGAAATTAGTTTTGCTACTTTCGACTATGCATGTAAAGGCAGAGATACAAGAAGAAACCGGTAAGCCAATAATAATTCATAACTATAATGAGACCAAATGTGTTCAAATATGAGTTCTAGCAGAAAAACACGGAGATGGCCATTATGTGTGTTCTATGGGATGATAAATATGGCCAGCATAAACTCTTATGTAATTTACACTTTTAATACGTTAAAAAAGGGCAAAAAACCTATTTCAAGATACCAATACATGATTGATTTAGGTCTTTGCCTTGCCAAACCATGGATGCAGCATAGATATAACAGCAAAACTTTACGTCGATATCTTCGGCAAGACATAGCTGAAATCCTCGGTATATTGAAAGAAAACGTTGTGAACACACCCCAAGATAAGAAGAGGAAGACTTGTTACTATTGTCCAAGCAAGAAAAGGCGGATGACCACTAATTATTGTATGGAGTGCAAAAATCCAATTTGCGGTGAATACCGAGGAGATATTTGCACCGTATGTTGTGAAAAATAATAAAAAATGTTGTGTTTTTTTTTTAATTTGAAATAAAGTTTGATAAAGATTTTTTATTTTTTTTATTGAGTAGTAAAATTTACGATAGTCCCGTAATTACGTTTGGCAAACATAGTCCCGTATTCTAGGGTTAAACTCTTGGTTTCAAAATCACCCGTTTTTCGACTATGATTTTCAGGTCACAGTTCAGCTGGAAGAAAAACACACTGTCCATGAAATCGACAGTAGACAAACACATATGACAGCACACTTTGTGATTTTCCTGTTAATGGCTCTACACGACCACACAACAATATCAGGTAGAAGTATGAAAGGAACACGGGGCAAAACAATATTATTAGTTTACTTTCACCCGTCGATTCCGGAACACATAATTGAGGCATATAATTCAGTGATGAAAATCTGGGAACGATTCTAGCGGAAATCTTCTCCATGGATCCCAATTCCTAATCTACTCCTTTCCCAACAATCAACATGGAGAATATGTTGATAAAACGTAGAGCTCAATTAAAAGTTTTGGCTCCTCGAGCAGCAATTTCATTGAATCTCCTCATCATCGTCACGCCTTCCTATAACAAGTCATCTTGTGCGGTCGCCACTATCAATTATATTTCATAATAATTCCCATAAAAACTTGACTATTAGCAACATTGTACAAGAGCGGCATGTCAGATGTGCGTGCTAGGAGGCTTGTACCAGCCGAATCAACGAGTACAGTAGCGCTGCGGCAAATGAGCGAATGTCGATGATTATTGCATTATCCAGATTCTGGTCATTGAGTCGACTAGTCCTGATCCCAGTCTGAGGAGGCCGTGTCGTCGAATTGCCGTAATAATCTGGAGATAATCAATGAACATTTTATAAATGTTATAACCTCGTAGCCCTGACTTCACACGCATTTACAATAGTATTGCAGTTTAAAACAGGAAATACAGCATAGTCGGTTCTCTGTAATAGAAAATGCAGATATTGAATTGTTGGCCAGAAACTCCTAGAGACAGTTTTGTTTTGCCTATTAATAAATCAATGGCAAAATTACAAATTGTTACAAACACCCAAAAAAAAATAGTTTAAAAAAAACAAAAAACAGCTTTTATAGAAACCCAAACTAAAAAAATATAAAATTAGAAAAAAATGTATTTTATTTAAAAAAAAGTGCATGGTATCAATAATTATATAGTACATTACACATCAAGGGCAGTAAAGTAAGAAATGTCTCAGATCACTGGTAATTGATGGCCGAGGCGATACCATGCACCCCACGCTTTTTTTTAAATAAAATAATTTTTTTTCTTATTTTAAATTTTTTTAGTTTGGTTTTTTATAAAAGCGTGTTTTCTATTTTTTTAAAACTATTATTTATTTCCTACTTTTTAGTTTGGTTTATTTATAAAAGCGTGTTTTTCTAGTTTTTTTTAAACAATTATTTTTATTATCTTTTTGCAAATAAAAAAATGGAATAATCTTATCAAATTAGTGTATTGTCATCAATCCTCGATAAATCTACAAAGTTTGAATGAAATCTGACCGTTTAAAGTGGGTCAAAATCGCGCCCAAAGGAGTCGGTTACAAACAAACATATAAGTGAAGCTAATATAAAGCGTGTAAAAACACGCTCTTGTAGCAAAACGAAGTAAAAAGTTAAAAATGAAATTTTAGTTTAAAAAGCTAAAAAAACACGCTTATATAGCAAAAGGACCAAACAGTTGAAAATAATAAGAATAAAGTCATTGGCCAAAAAATGTGTTTGTTGTTATGTAAAAAAGAGTTATCTTAAGTTTGTATCGCTTGCTATTCGTGAAGGTAGATTCATTATGGAAAGTAAGTTGGTGTGACTTCGCCTTATCTTTAGTTTATGAACGTTACCCCAATTTTCAAGTGCGCCTCATAATATTGAAACTGTCACCATGTGTGCTGATTAGTGTTGGACGATATAGGTTGCGGGAACATAAAAACTTTTTAACAAAAAATTAAACCGACGAAATACGGAACTAAAAAGTAAAAAATAAAATAAACCTTCTTAGTCTCAGTAACTAAGCTCCTAAACTAATGTAAGTAGCTAATTTTGAGTCGGCGCCAAACAAACAAGCAAATGACTTAATTTTTTTGAAGTAATTTAATGATGTTCGTTGATTGTTTGTTTGGCGCCGACTCAAAATTAGTTACTTACATTAGTTTAGGAGCTTAGTTACTGAGACTAAGAAGGTTTATTTTATTTTTTACTTTTCAGTTCCGTATTTCGTCGGTTTAATTTTTAGTTAAAAAGTTTCTATTTTTCAATTTTTTATGGCTAAAATATACTAATTACTACCTACTTGTTTTCTGATTACTTCCAAAATACTTACTTGCCCACCTTACTTCAACTATTACCAGTTAAATAATATGATTATCTACTTTTACTATTTGTTGTAATATACATTATTTTTGTTGTTCTGGTTAGTTTATTTCATTACTTTTTATGTCATTCCATCCTCTCATAGAATATAATGGTTTTGACGGATGTGGAACAGAAATAATGTCATTAGCGATCTGTCATTGTCAACTACGTATGTGTGTGCCAATGTTCATAAGTGAAAAATCAATTATCCCCTATTTTTCCACCCGTAAGGGTATATAATTCCATTCGTATACCCTATCCACTTGATATTTGAAATTAAACGATTTATTTGAACGGGTATATTAATTGCCAAAACACCCGTTACTGGTCTGATAAAAATCCACACTAGATGCAAGAACACCATACGCAACGACCCCAGAAGGTCAATGTGTGGGCTGGTATTGTGAGAAATACAATTATTGGTCCATATGTTTTAAATGAAAATTTGACAGGTTCATTGTATCTGGATTTCGTACAAAATACATAAATTCTTGATTTAACCCAGCTTTTTCCTGATATTCAAATAACCAATAATATAGACCGCAGAATCTGGTTTCAACAGGTTGGCACACCGCCACATTTCGCTGTAACTGTGCGCGAGTTTTAAACAGAACCTTTCCAGATCGGTGGATAGGAGCAAGGGAAACAATGGAATGGCCCGCTAGATAACCTGATCTTAGCCCATTAGACTCATTTTCATGAGGTTACTTAAAATATATAATATACTAACAGACCTGGAAATATCCGTGACCTGAAAGACCGAATCAGGCGAAAAATGCAGAACATAACACCTGCTATGCTACAAAATGTCACAGGCGAAGTTAATGCCTGAGTAGGTCATTGTCTAGCGGTCAATGGAGAACAATTTGAACATTTATTGTGGATTTTTTTTTCTTTGTTTTTATAGTGTAACCAGTAGCTGCATAACTACGAAATTTTATTTAAAAATTTTTATTACGTTTATCATTTGTTCATTATTTTGTAAAAATACTGTAATAAATTTCTAATACAATTTTTAAAACACCTTTTTTATTGTTCCTTACCTGTACCAATTAGACGCAAATTTGATACATTTTTGGAATCAGCTTAGCAAGGTAACTCCGGAAATTAAAAAAAACTTTTTAACAAAAAATTAAACCGACGAAATACGGAACTGAAAAGTAAAAAATAAAATAAACCTTCTTAGTCTCAAAAACTAAGCTCCTAAACTAATGTATGTAACTAATTTTGAGTCGGCGCCAAACAAACAAGCAACTGAATTAGGTAAGGCGAAAAATAATGGCATCGAGTTGCGCGATGACATTCTGATAATTTTTTTGAAGTAATTTGATGATCTTCGTTGCTTGTTCGTTTGGCGCCGACTCAAAATTAGTTACTTACATTAGTTTAGGAGCTTAGTTATTGAGACTAAGAAGGTTTATTTTATTTTTTACTTTTAAGTTCCGAGTTTCGTCGGTTTAATATTCTGTTAAAAAGTTTTTATTTTTAAATTTTTTGTGTCTGAAATCTATTAATTACTACCTACTTGTTTTTTGATAACTTCCAAAATACTTACCTACCCACCTTACGTCAACTATTACCAGTTAAATAATATGATTATCTACTTTTACTATTTGTTGTAATATAAATTATTTTTGTTGTTCTGGTTAGTTTATTTCATTACTTTGTTATCATTCCATCTCTCGTAGAATATAATGATTGTGACGGATGTAGAACAAAAATAATGACAATAGCGATCTGTCATTGTCAACTACATATGTGTGCCAATGTTCACAAGTGAAAAATCAATTATCCCCTATTTTTCTACCCGTAAGGTGGATAATTTCATTCGAAATCCAAATATGATCAACTATGATGTATACCCTATCTAATAGAGAAATCTAAATATAAGGTATATCCTATCTATTAAAAAAAGAATCATCCAAATCGAAGAACCCAGTACAAAGTTATGCCTGATAGAATCGGTCAACGGACCAGAATTCAGAGGGTGAGTGATCAATATCCTTCATTTTGCTACCCTTAGGGGTGGATTTCATCGGAATCGGACGTCTCAGTTAAAAGTTATGCGTGATCATACATGAAGACAAAAATATACGCGTCGACTTGAGTCGGTTGGTTTCGTCGGTTGAAAAATATGGTGTTCCATATAAAAAAACCGATGGTGCCGTTATTACTCGAAGGTAGATCACCCTGTATATTAAAATGTATTTAAAAAAACAGTAAATTAAAATAAAAAATCGACCTGTTTCGGGAATTTTTAATATTATTGTTTATTTAGCCAATAATGAATTCATGCGTTACTTCATGGGGTATTCAGAATTCACAACGATCAATCCCTAAATTCGTAACGATTCGAACGATTTGACAACACCGCCTCTGGAATGCCTTTGCCATTTCTCGGGCAAGCAGAAATCAGGAGATGGCAGTGAAAGTCCGAGAGGTGCACTCCATTGAAAGAAGCTTCGGCGACTCTCTGCAGTGCGAAGGTCATCGAACCAACCTACGGAGAGACCCGTATGATGGGGTTGCAACTTTCAATGTAGGTGCTGAAATGATTAGTACTTCCTTTACCAATTAATGAGCCGATTAATATAATTATAGTTCCATTAGTGTTTTACCAACGTGCTCAAACATTATTGGAAGAAAATGGAAACACAAATTAAACAAGAAAGGCAAACATGTGAAGTGTAATATTAGAAACACGGAGGACTTAAAGACTCTTCACGAAATTCAATATAAATTGAAACAAGTGGTGGACTACAAGCGAAAAACAACTACTTTCCTGGCAAACACCACGCAGAACATTGAATGATATCTGCCTGAAAATCTATGCAAACTTCCATTATCAATGAAAATGTATTGCAAATGGTTCTTTGTGATAAAAACTTATCTGGTTATTAATAATATTTCAAATGATTGGAGATCTGTGCGGGGTGTTGATATTTTATAGTAAAATATTTACTTATAATTGCACACGGGAGGTTTGTATTTTATCGGGTAAATTTGTGTTGTTTAATGAGAAACTGTTGCCTAGCAATTAGACGAGAAAAACTGTCAACAATTAAAAACGCGACACCGAAGGTGGATCGTTTTTAGGTTGACAGTTTTTCGAGTCAAATTGCTAAAGGAAACAGTTTAGAATTTGAACAATACAAATTTACCCGATATCAATGCAAACATCGAGTGTTATTCGGCAAGACAATTTAATGAATAAGAAATTTAGAAACATATCCATGCAAACTTTATTTATTTTGGCAACCAACACCGCGATAATTGATAAACAAATGAATAAGTGAAAAAACCACTAGTGCATTTGTCGCTGTAAAAGTTGCAGCTAACTTTTGCCGCTGTCAAACTGACAATTGCACTGTGGCATATGCGTTTTTTTATACATGAGTTGAATTGTCACTAGAAAACTTTGTCGAGCGGCAAACAAAGTTCTCCTCCTGTATATTGTTGATAAGAAGCGTGTTACCTTTCTAATCTCTGTCAGACTCTCAAGAATTGAAAAACTCGAAAAAGAATTAAGTAAAATGTATTAAAACAAATAAATTAATTGATAAATGATTCATCGTCCCAAGAATTGAATAAAGTTGGATTTAACGGGAATTAGGGCCAGGGAGTGAAACAAATTTTTTATCGCTGACGTTTCGGAATTAATTTATTCCTTTTTCAAAGCTTTAAAACTAAGTTTTTCCTGCTTAGTTTGAAAGCTTTGAAAAAGGAATTAGTATATTGTTTAACAAGCACGGAATGATACTCATTTCCCACGAGTATGATGTTTGCAGCATGAGCCGTAGGCGAGTGCTGCAAATCATACGAGTGGGAATTGAACATTCCGTGTGAGTTATACACTAAGCTTTTTCTACGGCTTTAACATAAAATAGCGAAATTAATTTACAACAAAAACTTGATCTTCAATTTCAATTGTATAGAACATTTCCATTTACAATTGACAAATAGGTAACATATTGAATAACTGAACAATATTCTGATAATTTTTTTTTAATTTACTCATCGCAATATTTACAATTATATTGTTACAATGATTAAATGTGATCTGTGAAGCATTTGGGCATTGCAATGGCACATTTGATATTTCTTCATTTTAAAAATTATATGACATTGAAGTAGAAGGCAGGTTCTCAGATGTATTAATCGAACTCACAGTTTTATTGGCGATGTCATATTTATTTTTAACCGACGAAACCAAAAAGGAGGAGGTTCTCTATTCGACGCGTATATTTTTTTTTTATGTATGATCACGCACAACTTTTTACAGAGCGGTTCGATTCCGATGATTCTCTTTTCATTGGATAGGGTGTACCTCGAAGTTGGTTCCATTTTGATTTGAACAACAAAATCCATCCCTAAGGGTGGCAAAATGAAGGATATTGATCGTTCACCCTCTGAATTTTGGTCCGTTAACCGATTCTAACAGGCATAACTTTGTTGTGGGTTTTCCGATTTGGATGACTCTTCATTCATTAGAAAGGGTATACCTCATTGTTGATCATAGGGAATGATTGATTTTTCACTTGTGAACTTTGGCACACATATGTAGTTGACATTGACAGACCCTCCTACATCCGTCAAAATGATTGCATTCTATGAAAGGATGGAATTATATACAAAGTGATGAAATCAACTAACCAGAACTTTCGCAATTAATTTATATTAGATAACAATGAATAGTTAAAATAGAAAATCATAATATTTAATAGTTAATAGTTGAAGTAGGCTAGGTAAGTAAGTATTTTGGAAGTTATCAGAAATTAAGTAGGTAGTAATTAGTAGATTTCAGCAACAAAAAATTGAAAAATAAAAACTTTTTAACAAAAAAATAAACCGACGAAAAAATCAACTGAAAAGCAAAAAATAAAATAAACCTTCTCAGTCTAAATGATAATTGAGACCAGAGCAGCATATGTCGAGGCTAGAGGCATATGCAAAGAGACAATAGAATGCTCAAAAGATGCCCACAATGCCAAAATAAGATCAAAACTTGCTGAATGTCCTAACGGATCCCGTTCATTTTGGTCTTTCGCCAAAGCTGTGGGAAGAAACTTTACTTCCAGCTCATTTCCTCCTCTAACCAAAGAAGATGGAACACTAGCAACGACTGCCCAGGAAAAAGCCAATATCTTTGCGCACCTATTTGCTGAAAATTCCACTCTGGATTCATCGGGAAAACAACCCCCGAACATTACACCTATTGACAGTCACATGCCCGAGATCACCTTTCGCCAACGTACTATCAGAAAGATTTTGCTGGGTCTCAACACCAACAAAGCCTGTGGATCTGACGGAATCCCGCCGATTGTTCTCAAGAAATGTGCCCCCGAACTAACACCTGTTCTTTGCAAGTTGTTCAACCACTCTTACAATTTGGGGTATTTTCATCCAATTGGAAAATTGCAAGAGTACAGCCAGTCCCTAAAAAGGCAAAAGGCCCTACCTAGCAACTTCTGACCTATCGCACTGCTATCTATTATTTCAAAGGTCATGGAAAAAGCCATCAACATCGAGCTCATGAAATATCTGGAAGACTCAGGAATTGTCAACGATATAGGCAATATGGCTTCCGCCATCAGAGATCAACTGGTGACCTGCTCGCTTACGTCTCACATATATGGCAGCTATCTATTGAAAAGTATGGAGAAACTTTAGCTGTGGCATTAGATATCTCCAAGGCGTTCGATCGAGTTTGGCACCAGGGACTCCTCGCCAAGCTTCCGTCTTATGGCTTGCCCCCTCAGCTGTGTTCTCTGCTTGCTAGTTTTCTCTCAAACAGGTCTCTCCATGTAGTGGTCGATGGAGTTTCATCTGACACTCTACTCATAAATGCTGGTGTTCCGCAAGGATCTATTCTCGCACCAACACTATTTCTACTTCACATCAACGACCTGTTGAAAGCAACTTCATGTCCAGTACACAGCTTTGCCGATGATAGTACCCTCCATACCGCTTTCTCTTCCAGGGCCCCTATATCAGCCCGTGAAACCAGAAATGAACGAGGAAGAAATGTTAATAATATAAATATGGACTTAGCAACAATTCTCGAGTGGGGATCTAATAACTTGGTAGAATTCAATGCAAACAAAACACAAGCATGTCTTTTCTCTAGAAAAGCCGATCTCACTGTGCCTAACATAACTTTGTCAGGAGTAACCATACCACTGAAGTCATCCATATCGATGCTTGGTATTACTATCAGCAATAACCTTTCCTGGGAAAATCACGTGAGGTCCATTGCCAAAGTGCATCCCAAAAACTTGGTTTTTTGTTTCGTGCCAAGAGCTATTCCACCCCCACTCAGCTGCTTATGATCTATAAGGCACAGATCCGACCTGTCCTGGAATACTGTTCCCATATTTGGAGCGCGGCACCTAAACATATCCTGAGGCTATTGAATTCTGTCCAAAAAAGGGCAATTCGTCTCGTCGGTGATGCCTCGCTTACAAACTCGCTCACTTGTCCGGAACACCGTAAAAAAGTTGGCGATTTGTCTCTATTTTATAGATATTTTCATGGGCGATGCTCTTCTGAAATATCAACAATCGTTCCTGCTTTGGCAGTCTCTTCGAGACTAACCCGTCAAGTTCAGTCATCACACCCCTTCGTGGTCACTTTGGAGCCCTGCAGAACATCACTTTCCAAAGACTCGTTCATCCAACGAACAGCGAGGCTTTGGAACTCATTGCCTAGGGAGGTGTTCCCCGAGGCATACAACCTCCAGAAATTTAAGAAGAACACCAACTCCTATTTCCCTTGGTTCCCACGATGTTCTCTGAACATTACAGGATATCCCTTTTCGTGGGAACCAGAACATAAAAAAAAAAAAAAACAATGTGAGTAACTGATTTTGAGTCGGCGCCACACAAACTAGCAATTGAATTAGGTAAAGCGTAAAATGATGGCAACGAGATGCACGGCTGCGTTTTGAATACTTCTTTCAAAGTAATATAATGATCTTCGATAATTGTTTGTTTGGCGCTGACTCAAAAGCAGTTACTCACATTAGTTTAGGAGCTCAATTATCATTTAGACTAAGAAGATTTATTTTATTTTTTGCTTTTCAGTTTTTTTTTGTCGGTTTATTCATTGACTCGTCAATATAACTCTCCGCAACTGTGGTTGATTTCCAACCTTAAGTGAGGTGATATCTTCGCCAGCGTCTATCAGGATTGTTGCTGATGATCTTCTGAAGCAATGACCAGTGTATGCGGTTCAGGATTTGGAAGTTTCAAGTATTCAGCTATTCGTTTTCCCGTATAACCAATTTTATTAATACCAACTCTTTGTAATGAGCATTTTACTTTTTGATAATTTAGAAAAAGATAATCTTGTCCAACGTGTCCAGGACGAAGCTCCCTGTACTTCTCATAAATATCATAATAAAAACTTTTTAACAAAAAATTAAACCGACGAAATACGGAACTGAAAAGTAAAAAATAAAATAAACCTTTTTAGTCTCAGTAACTAAGCTCCCAAACTGATGTAAGTAACTAATTTTGAGTCGGCGCCAAACAAACAAGCAAATGAATTAGGTAAGGCGTAAAATGATGGCATCGAGTTGCGCGGTGACATTCTGATAATTTTCATGAAGTAATTTAATGAGGTTCGTTGATTGTTTGTTTGGCGCCGACTCAAAATTAGTTACTAACATTAGTTTAGGAGCTTAGTTACTGAGACTGAGAAGGTTTATTTTATTTTTTACTTCTCAGTTCCGTATTTCGTCGGTTTAATTTTTTGTTAAAAAATTTTAATTTTTCAATTTTCATGGCTAAAATATACTAATTACTACCTACTTGTTTTTTGATTACTTCCAAAATACTTACTTACCCACCTTACTTCAACTATTACCAGTTAAGTAATATGATTATCTACTCTTACTATTTGTTGTAATATGAATTATTTTTGTTGTTCTGGTTAGTTTATTTCATTACTTTGTATATCATTCCATCCTCTCATAGAATATAATGGTTTTGACGGATGTGGAACAGAAACAATGTCAGTAGCGATCTGTCATTGTCAACTACGTATGTGTGTGCCAATGTTCATAAGTGAAAAATCAATTATCCCCTATTTTTCTACCCGTAAGGGTATATAATTCCATTCGAAATCTAAATATAAGGTATATCCTATCTATTAAAAAAAGAATCATCCAAATCGAAGAACCCAGTACAAAGTTATGCCTGATAGAATCGGTTAACGGACTAGAATTCAGAGGGTGAGTGATCAATATCCTTCATTTTGCTACCCTTAGGAGTGAATTTCATCTTTCAAATTCAAACGAGACCACCTTCGAAGTACACCCTATCCACTGAAAAAATAATTATCGGAATCGGACGCCTCAGTAAAAAGTTATGCGTGATCATACATAAAAAAAATGATGAAAAAAAAAATATACGGGTCGACTAGAGATCCTCATCTTTTTCGGTTTCGTCGGTTAAAAAACACCTGTTAATGTGAATTTTCTTGGAACTTTGGTTTTTCTATTTGGTATTTGTACAAGAATTGCTGTGGAACCCAAATCTCTACAATCAGTTGATTTCATTTTGTAAAGTTCATCCCTTCTAGAAGCATCCATAATCCCTATGATTGAAAGGACCTGAAAAAATTTTTAAATAATAAGCTGAGCTACGTTGCTTAGTGTTATCAAGGTTGCAGACATGATATAAGTAAAGAATTGTATTTGTGACTTTTTTCAAGCTGAGCAAATTCACTCAAAAAGATAATAACTTACCTTATCAAGTAAATAAATTTAATGTCATCAGTAGCGTTTTTTATAAACAGTGGAGATAATTTTGGATTTCTTCGGCCTGTATCCGTTTGATTTTCTTTTTAGGAACTAATTTTGAGTCGGCGCCAAACGAACAATCAACGAACATCATTAAATTACTTTAAAAAAATTATCAGAATGTCACCGCGCAACTCGATGCCATCATTTTACGCCTTACCTAATTCATCTGCTTGTTTGTTTAGCGCCGACTCAAAATTAGTTACTTACATTAGTTTAGGAGCTCAGTTACTGAGACTAAGAATGTTCATTTTATTTTATACTTTTCAGTTCCGTATTTCGTCGGATTAATTTTTTGTTAAAAAATTTTTATTCATATTTCCGGAATCAAGTTTATACATGCCTGATTTGCGGCTGCAATTATGTCTGGAGGAGTTAGTTTGTCAATTTCACAGCTCATCATACCTTCAAACTTCGATAAATTATAATGAAACTGAATTGACAGATGTCTTAAGTTTTCCTTGCTTTCCATGGGAGATGTGATTTAATGACCAACAATAACACAATGACTTCATTGTGTTATCAGATAGGGAAATGAAATTGAAAACATACAATGTACTTCATTGTTTAATCAAAAACACTTTGAAAAATGCAGTTTTGTATTATAGCCGTAGAAAAACATTAATTCCAAAACGTCAGTGATAAAAAATTAGTGTAACCCCCTTGTCCTAATCCCCGTTGAATCCAACTTTAAATAAATTAATATTAGATTCATACAGAAATAATTGTTTATTATTTACAGTAGTTACAGTAGGGAAATTACTTTCACTAAAGTTAACTAATAGTGTATCGTAAAACAGTAAATCAGTCTGTCTGTTGATTCGTAAAACATCAATAAAGTGAGATAATAATTTCAATGCAGATATTACTTATTTCCGCAGTAAGTACTTATTGTTATATTAGTTTGTTGTAATTTTTCTTAGACAAATTTACGCTCACTGTTTATTATTGTTGGATAGGTTGAAAGTTATTGGTTGTGCGACAGCCCTCTCAGATGCATATCATAACATTTTTGAGGGGACTGACTAAAATCAAAAAGTGTTTCAGTTTTACTCGGCTATTCGAAGACATTTCATTTGATAGATGATATTGTAAAAATTGTAAAATTGTTTTTAACCGCTTTCTCAGTTGTTTGACCAACCCTCAGAAGTTAATGAAAACTTGTACGAGTTAAGATCACGGGGACCTTACCTTTTATAGTGGGATCCGAAACCACTCTTGGTACCTTGAAAAAATTTTTCACCAGCTGCGGGAATCGAACCCGCGCCAGGTGGAAACAGTTGACACAAGACCGACGCTCGTTTCACTGAGCCACAATTTATCAATTTCGCATACTTCACTAATTCAGAATGTTTCCTAATGGATTCATACTGACATAATAAATAGCAATTAGTTAAATCAATCACCCATGAGCCAAGAGAAAATGTTAGGTTCTCTCATATTCCCATTATACAGACTATATTTTCATGAGTTAACGCGATCTATACAGTGCGGCTTTTAATAGTCACCTTCCCCGTTATTTTTTGAACGGTTCGACGTAGAACAATTAAAATAATAATAGTTTGAAAAACTAAAAAACACGCTTTAATAGAAAACAAAACTAAAAAGTTGAAAATAAATGATAGTTTAAAAACTAAAGAACACGCTTTAATAGAAAACTAAACTAAAAAGTAGAAAATAATTTTAAATGAGTTTGAAATAAGAAAACAGTGATTAACAACAAATGTATTTCATCGTAAAAAGGGGTTATCAATTGTTGTTAATATTTCATGGACAGATATTGGTAAAAGTAGAATCATATGAAAATTTTTTTCAAAAAGCACCCCAAGCTTTTTTAGGATGAAATAAATTTGTTGTTAATCACTGTATTCTTATTTCAAACTCATTTAAAATGATTTTCTACTTTTTAGTTTAGTTTTCTATTGAAGCGTGTTCTTTAGTTTTTAAACTATCATTTATTTTCAACTTTTTAGTTTTGTTTTCTATTAAAGCGTGTTTTTTAGTTTTTCAAAATATTATTATTATTTAATTTGTTTGACTATTATTCCCCAATTTTGAATAGAATCGGACCATAATCACAAAACTCGTCCGCCATTTTGGAGCCGCCTTCTTGAATCCTTCAATTTTGACAAAATAATCATAATCTCCGACCCCAAAAACCCCCACATACCAATTTTGAATAGATAGATAGATAGATAGATAGATAGATAGATAGATAGATAGATAGATAGATAGATATTTTATTGACTACGTGACACATAAATACATTTGTAGTAAGTCGAGCAAGGTGGATAAAATTAAAATTATAATTAAAATTCAAATTATCTGCCGTAATGACATGTAATGATTTGAATTTATACAACATATAAAAGACTAATTTCAAACAGTAGACAGATTCCTAGGACAGATTTACAATACTAAAAATAAATAAACATTTATGGAGTCATAAAACACCCTTGAATAGCACTGTGACAAGCGGTTAAGTATCGAATATCTTTGATTCCATGAACTCGTTTATGGAATAGAAACAACTTTCGAGGAGAGCCTTTTTGATTGTATATTTAAATTTGATCATGTTCATATTCTTGACTTCAGAAGGCAATTTATTGTACAGTTTTATGTCTAGTGAATTTCGTGCAGATGTGGTTAGTCTGTATCTCGGATTAACTATTTTACTGCAATTTCTAGTGTTATAAGAATGATTATCAGAATTGATAGCATAATTTGTTGGGTTTTTATGAATATCGAGGAGAGAATGAAAAATGTAAATAGAGGGTAGAGGCATTATTCTCAGATCCCGAAATATTGGACGACACGAGTCTCTAAAACCTGCCCTGGGAACAATTCTTACAGCCTTTTTTTGTAGAACGAATACCTGATTAGAGTAACTTGAGTTGCTCCATAGTACAGTTCCATATGTGATATGTGAGTGAAAGAGAGAGAAATATGAGATTTTGAGTATATCTGGACTTAGAACTTTTGCGAGACGTCTAAGGAGAAATAATTGACTAGAGAGTTTTTACAGAGTTTTAGAAAAGTGGATATGTTCAAGACCATTTCAATGTTTCATCCAAAGTGATGCCCAAGAAATTTACAATACACCCTTCATTCAGTGAGGAATTTGTCGAAAATGTGATGGATTGTGTTTTACAACGATTTTGTTTAAAATGATTGGGGACCAGCCATTGTTCAATTTTAGTGTTAGACACTTCCATTTGGTACTTCAACTCATCGTGATTTGGGTTAGCCCCATAAAAGGTTGCATCGTCTGCAAACAGTACACAGTTCAATGGATTCATATAATCAAAGAAATCATTGATGTATATAATGAACAGAAGCGGACCTAACACCGAACCCTGTGGTACACCGTGTTTAACTGTTGAGCTCACTGAATGGGCTTCTTTCAAAAAGACTGATTGTGATCTGTTAGAGAGGTAAGATTTGAAGAAATCATTTGCTACCCCCCTAATGCCATAATATTCGAGTTTGTCAAGGAGGGTACTGTGTGAAACACAGTCAAAGGCCTTGCTCAGGTCACACATGGTAACTGCCGTGTGCTTACCCTGTTCAAGACCCTCGACTATGTCATAAATTAATTTGGCAGTAGCTTGAACTGTGGAACGATTCTCCCTAAATCCAAATTGATTGTTATGAAGTAGGTTGAATTTCTCAAAATATTTGGATAGTGATTTTTTTACTATTATTTCCACAATTTTACCTATTATGGGGATAATGGAGATAGGGCGATGGTTTTCAGGAAGATTTACATTGCCTTTCTTGAAGATCGGGATCAGCTTACTCGCTTTCAAATTATTTGGGAATATACCCTGACTAAAGCAAAGGTTTACCAGACATGCGAGTGGTTTTGCAAGAATATCACCAACATGTTTCATCATCTGGGTGTTCAGATCATATATATCACAAGAATTACTCTTTTTGAGTTCATTTATAGCAGTGATGATGTCCTCTGGTGTTACGGGAACAAGAAAAAATGAGTCCTTCGGTCTGGGTTTGGACTTCAAGAAATCAGAGGCCTCTATGTTCGTGAAGGGGAGTTCATTTATTATATTTTCTGCTACTTTTGAGTAGAAATCACTGAATTCGTCCGCCGTCAAGTCACAGTGGGTGTTAATACTCTGACTACTGTTGCGTTCATAATTGATCAACCTCCAAGAATCTCTACTGATATTGGTAGATTTTTGGATATAATCATCATATGCCTTCCTTTTTGCACATTTTAGGGAAGAATTGTAGTGCTTTCGGTAAGACTTAAACATTTCTATATGTTGTGGGTTCCTGGATGAGGCACTGATGGTTTTCAATGCCGACAAAGTATCCCGCTTGTGTCTTAATTCTTATTGAAAAATTTTACAGGAGTGGGCGTATCTTGTTTCCTTTGTTTTAACGGAAAGCATTTGTTAACATAAGTATTCAGTGTGGTGATCATGAAGTCTGATAAGGGCTCAATTTCTTTTGTTTGAGTATATACATCCCAATTAACTTCAACCAGATGCTGTTTGAAGTTTCTCAAGCTGGAGGTGTTTAAAACACGTCTTAACACAACCTTCGGTTTCTGAGCAGTAGTTCTTACCATCTCAATAATTTGACCAAAATGATCTGATAAACAGGTATCATGGACTTTTGTTACGTAACTATCCGATTTCAGGTTGGTGAGTATGTTATCAATGCAGGTTTTAGAGTTTACTCTTATGTCAACCCTCGTGAAATCTTCAATAGTGATATCAAGGCCATAAGATGTTACAAGGTTGACGAGTTCTGTTAATGCGCTACTTATTCCTCTAAAGTTAATATTGAAATCACCGAGAATTATGATATGTGATATTTTACCAGTAAGAAATTCCAACACTTCACCAAGGCTATCCAGGAAATTATTCACATCGCCATGGAGCGAGGATCTGTAGAGTGCTACAATTAGAATTTTCATTTCAGGGATCTCAATTCCGCAGAATTCTGCATGAAAATCACTAGAAAAACTTTTTAAATCAAGTGGTCGAAACATCAGATCGTTTCGTATAAATATTGATACGCCGCCATGCTTATTACGGGCTCGACAAAAAGGAACTGGCCAGAACATATTTACCAAGGTTAACCATTTGCAAAGAGTTTTCATCGAGCCAGTGCTCAGAGAAACATAATACGGAGAAGTCATGTTTTTCGAGAAATAGCAAAACGGATTCGACTTTATTAGAAATAGATTGTATATTTAAGTGTAAGATACTCACCAGGCCATTCATAGGTGCTTTATTCCCTTTGTTTTCTTTTAATAAAATGTCAGTTTCAGTTTGACTAATAGGATTATCACAAGAAAAAATGTTTGTCTCGTTTAAGGCTTCAGCCGCTATTCTTATTTGAGGGTCACGATCTGGTGGTAACGCTTCTATTTCTTCGTTTTTATTTGTTATTGGTTGATGGATGACATACCTCTTTTCCAAGTTTTGTTGTGGGATAATCATCAGTTTTGGAGAATTAGAATTCGCGATCTCTATTATTTTGGGTGCGAAAATGAAATCTCTTAACTATTACGCCCTTTGGCCAATGGCTAGGTGTGTTTAACGTTTTCTCCAGATCCAAGTCAGCTTCAATTCTGTAGGAAAGATTCCTTCCCATAGAGTTCAGTTTGCTAACATCGAATTCATGCCCTGGGGATCGTTTTTCTAAATATTTCTTGATAGCCTCAGGTGTGGAGAATGGTTTGCAGCGGCCGACATATAGCCACAAACGTCGCGGAGATGCACCAAAGTCATCGAATTCATTTGGTTCATTGGGGTCGGTTTTGTTCTCCATCCCGGTACCAACTAACACCTTTCTATCTCTGCTTTTCCTACTTCTTTTGGTCGCTGCAGAATACGAGTTTCTTTGTTCATCGCTTTTTTCGGTTTTATCGTTTTTATCTAGTAATATATTTACATTTTTTTGCAGAGCATTTTCCACGACTGTATCGCCTGATAAGAATGAATCATTCTGATCATTCATATGCATTTCAGGTTGCGGGTGGTTTGCAAGCATTTTTACCATATCGATGTTACTCTCTTTCAGTTGATGAATTTCTAGTTTCAGCTCATCTATTTTTTCAAGTAGATGATCACTATTTACTTTAATAGCTTCGTTCAGAATAACCTTTAGTTCATCTATACTAATAGTAAGCATTATTTGAGTTTTACTAGCCTCTGTTTTTGCTGTACTTCTCGCCATTTTTATTTGTTTATTTTAATCGTGGGCTGGAGTGAACACAGACACGTCTTTTCACACTCACGTACAGTATTCGTCCGCCATTTTGGAGCCGCCATCTGAAATTTTCAAATTTTTACAAAAGAATCATAATATTGGACCCCAAAAACCCCAACATACCAATTTTGAATAGAATCGGACCATAATCACAAAACTCGTCTACCATTTTGGATCCGCCATTTTGAATTTTTCAGTTTTGACAAAAGAATGACCACGAAAACCCTCAGATACCAATTTTGAAGCGAATCAGACCATAATCACAAAACTCGTACGCCATATTGGAGCCGCCATTCCGTTTTTCTTTCCAAACAAAAATTTATTAATGCATTGTCACCGGAATTATGTACACCTGCCAAATTTCAAATCATTCGTTCGTCTGGATGTGGGTCAAAATCACGCCCAAAGGAATCGGTTACAAACAAACATACGGTTACAAACATACAAGTGAAGCTAATATAAAGCGTTTAAAAAGCGTGTGAAAAAGGTATTGCGGGCACATCAACTTCAAAATTTCAAATAGCATGGGGGGTCATGTGGCACATCGTTGAAAAGATAGCTCAATTCTCTTTCCAACCATCGAATTGTTTTATCATTTCGTTGATTTGTTTTTTGACAATGTGCATTTGAAATGTCAAGCATAAGTGCGGATCTGAATGGTACCCTCAACTCGATAACTTCTGAACGGTTTCATATGAAACAATGGGACAACAAATATTTTGAATAGTATTACCGATCCTACTTTTCGAGGGAAGAAACATTACAATTACTCGACAGAGGGCGCTGGGGGCATAACAACTTGAAAATTTCGAAATGCATAGAGGTCGAGTTGCATGTCGTTGAAAAGGTAATTCAATTATAGTTTCAACAATGGTTGTTATACGGAATCACAATTGCGTTGAGTAACACTGGATACGGTCAATAGAGGATGATTCATTGCTTAAATGATTTTTCACTTTCGAATTCGTTTCAAAGCTTAATCAGGTAGAAATTTTGAATCCATACAGTAATCTAATTTTTTTAATTGATGCGGCCGATAGTTGAGGAAAATCCCTATTGAAGTAAACAAAAGACACTCAATTCACTAAATGATTTTCACTAAACTGGGTTTACAAAACCACGACACGTGTTTTGCTATACAATAGCCTTTTGTAGCCTTTTCAAGAGATTATACCCAAATATTACCCCACTCATTTATTTTTAATGACAATAATTATAATGGAATTAATTTGTCGATGATCAAGAATTTCTAATGTAACAATGATTATATAAATACTCACCTGCTCTTTATATTATCGCATTTGTAGTTGAAGAAGAGTTTCATTCTACTTCTACTAGTATTATTTTGAATTTGAAACATTATCATGGTTCGTGTACCTCCTATCGAAGAGAAAACTGAAACTTTCTACATTTTTGGTGAGGCCCGTAGGAAATACCATGCGGCAGAGAGAATTTTTAAGTTGAAAGCAGAAAATATCTGATTTAAAAAATGTTCATTGTGTCCTAAATTTACTATTTGCTATACTTCCACATTAAAGTGTCATTGGAAAAACTGCTTATCATTCGGGTCCTCTAATTTAGAAAGTAATAATAGTAATTGAAGCGTATAATTCATTGCTTTTTCCCAACTTGTATACTTCTATACGAGAAATAAATTCAAGCACTCTAAACGCCTTCAATGCAATTCATCGAGGGGTCGGGAAAATGCCCGAGGTGCTTCCAGAAAAGGGTAGAGTGTCCAGTGCCCGTGACATAGTTTTCATTATTTTCATATAAAATCTTTATGTACTTTATTAGTTCTTCAGTTACGTTTCCAGCTTTCACTATCCTCCATACGTCTGAACTTTTCATTTTATCAAAAGCCTTTTAACCCCTTTCGCTCCAGGTGTAGTTTTTAAATAATAGGGACATATACCAGGTGGTTATTTTGCCAAAATCAATTGGTAAGATGGAGATAGTGGAAACTTATAAATCTCTTTTGGTTACAGAAATATTTTGAAAATGATTTTTGTTTTTTAGAAAAAATAGTTAATGGTTAAACCAGAATATCCACCACTGGATATATGGTCACACCAGAATATCCACTATTGGATATTGCTATGTACCCAAAGAACACACATGGAATGAAAAATATATATAAGTAGGTCATCAAAAACAATGCCATGAACTGAAATGATTTATTGACGAACGCAAAAAACTAAAAACAAAAAAGGTAATCATTACAATATTAATTTGTGATAAATCTGGTCAGCTGAGCATAATCCAGGACTATCAGAACCAATAATGCAACCTTTTCTGGTCAACTTTTGTATTCCATTTCTCTTGCATATCGAACAAATTTTGCGAAGAGCTCTCTTCTTTCCAACTTCCCTGGGAAAATTATGGTAGATTTTGCAGGACCTTGACGTTTTCTTTCATTTTTCTATATCCTTCACTATATTCAGCTGATATTCCGTGACAGCACAGTTTTGTATATTTGTACATGGATGTTTCTTTGCTATGAGAGTAGCTATATACAACTTTTGAATTCAAGAGCATCTGGTGCAACAGATGTAAAGCAACCTTGGTGGACCAAGTATATGATTTTCTCAAAGGAGAATTCGGTTTCGTGTCTTGGTCTACGGCATCAACTGATCCCATATTCTGGTTATGAAATTCTATATGCTTCGGTTTATTGTAATGAATTTGTTTTCCACCAACTAAATAACGCTCTTTTTCACAAAATCCTGCTGAATGTTTACTAGTCAAGAGATATACACCTTTTTTGTCTTCGAACCTCACCAGAAGAAGCATACCTTCACGAACAAAACATGAATGATATAGATCTAGAGAAATATTTGTCAATTGTTTAGGTACACCTCTGTTCGTTCTGATAGTTCCTGTGAAATATGTATTTTGTGTGAGTAAAAACTCGCAAAGTCGAACAGACATATACCAGTTATCTACTATAATCTCTCGGTGGCCATTTAGGAAATTTTTTGCAAGAAATACAACAATTCTCTCGGAAAATTTGAGGTGGTTGGTACCATTTATGTGTGATATGTCATATATATCTTTGCCTATATACAGACAAAAATTCCATGTGTATCCACGCAATTCAAGAGCACTGGGACAGAGAGAAAATAGTTCTATCCCAAATCTACTGCGCTTCGTTTTTATGTATTGTACAGCATACGTTGTTCATCTGTGGCAAAAACTGGACCAGCATCAACAAGATTCATACAATTTTCTCTAATGTGAGCCATACAAACTCCCAGTCCACCACTAGTGAGTGGAGCACCTTGTCTCACAAGATCTGGCGGCGAAAATCGAATGAATTTCAATATGGATAAAAATCTATTGCGGCTCATTACCATCTAATGAAACACGCGAGGCCCACTACATGAAATATCCCTACTCCAGTAGTCTGAAAGCTGTAGACATTTCACTAAACCCAGTTAAAAAGTTCAAAGAAAAAAACGTAAAGTTCATCCTTTTTGAGTGTTTTCCATTTCAGTCCACAAACGTTTGAACATTATTGGCTTCAAAATATATTTAAGCCCGTATGTTTGTCCACTCACAAATTTCATTCAAAATAGTAGGGCTTATGAATGACTCAAAACACACTACAACATCCTTAATTTCCTCAAAAGCAAGGTTGAAGTCATATTCAGAATGATACTCTCCAAAAGGTTTTGGTAACTGATCGGTGAAAGGATTCACAACAGTGGTCCATCCGTCCATTTGAATACCCTCAATAACCTCATCTTCATCTGTTGCAGAATAATCACTCTCAGTATCACTGTTACCACTGTCTGACACTTCATTTTCACAATCCCAGTCACTGTCGTTTTCACTAGCAGAATCGAGATCCATGTTTTAAAAAAATTATTTTATTTTTTTACTTCCGATAGTTTCGATATAACCACACCAGCTGTTTGTTACCATTTATTTTAACATAACCCAAAAATATTCTTATGCGCAATATGAAATATTTTATAACTTATAACCCAATATCCTCTGACCACGTTCGTAACGGATGTATCGGTGATACTACCGAATTTCACTACGCTGATGATTTCCGTGAAGTAATATCGCACTTCTTGACCTATTCTGGATCATTTGAAAAAAACATTTAATGTAATTAATGCAATTGACATGTTTCGGCATTTTGTGAGGCCAGTGTATTTTACTTTCATACAATGCTTCTCAAAAGTCCCCTACCCCCCTCTTATTTTTGGAACGATTATACATAAACAAGTGAAATTTGGAAACTGAATATTAAAGGTTGTAAACTTCCCTACTAGTGATGATAGATGACGAAATCGTCAAAGATGACGTCACAAGACCATTGTGACCAATAATTTTAAATGGAACCCTACGGCAAGCGACACCTCTTTTAAAAGGTAACGAAAAAACCTTTTCAATGATACTAATTTTGTTTGTGTTTATGGCAGTTTTAATGGCTCATTAGTAAACATTAAAATTTAAATTCCATTCAGTATGATATTAATTACAGATTTAAGAATCAGTATCTACTTAAAGATATTGCTCGAAGTGACCTCCAATTACTTCCTGACAGTGAAATATCCTATTTTTAAACTCCTCTTGTACTTTTGCAAATGTGTCTGCGGAAACAGCCTCACAATCTGCAACAATACGTTGTTTTGAAACGTCAATATTGTCAAGTTCAGTGGCGTGAACCTTCGATTTGAGGTACCCCCACAGAAAAAAAATCGAAAGGTGTGAGGTCCGGTGATCGAGCTGGCCATTCCGTTGAACCTCGTCGTCCAATCCATCTACCACGATACTCCTCATCCAAATAACGTCTTACTGCACCGTAATAGTGTGGAGGAGCACCATCCTGTTGGAATGTTATTTCCAAATTGCCGAATTAATCTGGATTATCTTCCAAAATTTCAAAGAATAACGTTCTATTGCGTTTTGCAACGGCTCCAGATAAACCTCACCAGTTGAATGAGTATTTGAAAAAAGTGGCCCAACGATGTGGTTTCCCAGGATACCTGCCCAAACATTCACCTTCTGGGGAAATTGGGTATGTGTTTCACAAAACAGGTGAGGATTTGCGTCACTCCAATACCTCACATTCTGTGTATTTACATTTCCATTTAGATAGAAAGTACTTTCGTCACTGAAACAAATTGTTCTGACATAGTCTGGGTGTTGGTTAATTTTAGTTTCCATATTTTCACAAAATTCTAGTCTTCGATCTGGGTCGTCGTCTGAGAGTTGATGAATCATTTTTAATTTGTATGGATGAAATTTGTTGTTTTTTCAACACCATGTGTACTGTACTTCGACTGACTTCACAGGTAGATGCAACGTGAGCTGTTGAAGAAGTAGGATTAACTATTACGTCTGCCAGTATATCAATTTTTTTCTCATCAAAAATTTGTGGTCTGCCAGATCGTTTCGCATCATTAATACCACCCGTTGTTTCAAACTTACGAAGGAGCTTCCTCAAATAAGTCCTCAAAACGGGGCGATCGGGAAACCTCTCATTAAAAATGCGTTCTGCTGCATGAATATTTTGTCCAGTTTCACCAAGAATTAGGATCGCTGCTACTTTATCACCTAAAGCACGTACCATTTCGCTTCTTGGAGCACTTGAACGTTCGGCTCACAACAGTTTAACAAATTATTAAAATGTACAAAAATATTAAAAGTACCAAAAGCTGCTAAAAATGTTAAACGTTCGATCAACAATACACAAATTATTAAATGTACAAAAACTTGGACAATTACGAAAACGTCGAATTAGGGAGACTAACAAAAACGTCAGCTTATTTGACAACTATCTAGAGGCGGAGCTTGATTTTGGAATTTTAGTATCAACTGATTCAATTCATCACAGCTTTGCGTTTTTTAAAAGCAAGTTGCCACAACTGCCATAAACACAAACAAAATTAGTATCATTGAATAGGTTTTTTTGATATTTTTCAAAAGAGGTGTCGCTTGCCGTAGGGTTCCATTTAAAATTATTGGTCACAATGGCCTTGTGACGTCATCTTTGACGATTTCGTCATCTATCATCACTAGTAGCGAAGTTTACAACCTTTAATATTCAGTTTCCAAGTTTCACCTGTTTATGTATAATCGTTCCAAAAATAAGAGGGGGGAGGGAACTTTTGAGAAGCACTGTATATCAAGATTCACTTCGAAAGATTTGCCAGATCGAAATTAATGATCAGGTTGAGCTGAATAGAAACAATGAGGTTTATAACTTCAAAAAAATCAGTAGCTAACTGAGCCAACAAAAAAGTACAATACCGATATGTATCACATGGAAGAATATGATGAAGAACTTTTCGTATGTATGAAGAAATTCAATTGATAAAAATGCATACTTTGCTGCACTGGTGCGTAACACTCATTGTGTGTGGCTAGCTAGCACTTTAGTTCTATTGATTCGAAATCACATTTTGATAGTATAACAACGGATAATGAGTAGATATTTTTCATCGACACTATAAGAACAATCAATTCGGATCGCGATATTACCGTGAAATACTTTGTTCTGGAAAAATAAGTTCCCACGTGCTTGCTTCCCATCCCATTTAGCTGAATCATCGTAGAAATAGTCTGCAATATAGGCGGTAACATAAAACATCCTTACCCGAGGTTATAAAGTAAGATCAATTTCATCTACAGAGTACAGTGTCGCAGATGTGGAAATTGAGCGGGATTTTAGGGGAGTGCTGTGCACTGAGTATGTGTCAACAAAAAGTCCTGATTTCAGGAATTCCACCTTTTCTTAGACTTACAACATAAGCACTTTACACGAAATTTACTTTTAGGAATTGTGGGTAGGTTCCTTTGGCAAAGTAATTTGGACCAGTAACTCCAGAACAATAAGTGACAGATTCTCAAAAAATATTTTAGAAATGCTGTCGATACCACAAGAAGTTTTATTTTTGACTTGTTTTATTGTATCCAATTGCTCCTTCAAATTAGTCTTATACAGGGTTATTCATTAGATGGAGCTTCTAAATAACCTATATTATATCGGTTTATGTTCTTTTTAACCAAGATTCAGGGTGATTTATTAATTTTCCCCATTTTTTCAATTAATCATAACTTATGAACTACCCTATACATTTTTGTAATATTTGGTTGGTATGTTCTTTGTCCACAGTGGTGTCGATTAACATAATAAAAAAAGTCTTATAACAGGCCCGGCTTTAAAAAAATTAATAAGTAGGTTTCGAGTGGAAACAGTCAATATTTTAAAATTTTATTTAGAAATTTGGAAAGAGCAGAAAAAAATAAGTAAGACTAAATGTATTTGGTGATTCCGCATAGAACTTTTTCACTTATTAACTTCAGTTAAATCTAGATGTTTCGATAATGAGGTGGCACAAAATTTAAAAAAAATCCACAAGTGGTACTTTTTCAGCTTTACTCAATAAAATCATCAACTATTTCTTATTCCTAATTTCTGGATCCCAACCTTAATGAAAAACGATAGGGCATGTACGTATTTCGGACGAATCATTATTATCAATAACTAACTTTCAAACACCCTGTATGCGTAAAAAATAACATAACATTTGTTGCATTGGGCTACATTTAAAAAAATATATAAAAGAGAGGAAAAATGCCCATTCCGAAAAAAGCATAACTTTATTTTAAACAAAAATAACGTTGCAACAAATCTACATTTTAAAGGTTATACATAACAAAAATAAAAAAAAAATGAATTTTTTTTATCCGCCTATAATTATTTTTTTAGCTAGAGCTTGATCATTTCTCGACTCTTCTGATGCATTCTTGATAATAATAATAATAAAATCAGGCAGTCTGTACGTATTGTTCAATTTAGTAAATAATACACTTTAGGTTTGATATCCCAAATTGTTGTAATTGTCAAGTTGGCTGATGTCAGTGTACAATTTTGACGTTAGTTGATGACTTTAGAGTTTGTACTTGTGTTGTTACGTTATTTGTTGATAACAGTGATTGCTTACTCAAAAAGCCACACCAATTTGATGATAATGAATATGCAGACATGTTTTATGTCTATGGATTTTATGATGGTAATGGGAAAGCTGCCCAAAGAGAATATGCACGGCGATTTCCTGGCCGGCGGTTACCTAGTGAAAGGACTTTTTCTAATGTGTTTAGTTACCTTAGAGAACACGGTAAATTTCCAACTGTAGCACAAAATTAAAGTTATGAAAGACGATATATCGATTTGGAGCAAATATTCTTAACCTTGTAAAAAATGATCCAAAAATTAGTACGATCAGAATCAGTCACGTCACTAATGTTCCTCAGTCTACTGTTTGGCGAAGATTAACAAAAAATAATCTACATCCGTACCATTTACAGCAAGTTCAGAGGCTACAAGCAGGATATGAAATTGCTCGATTGGCTTTTAGTAGATGGGTATTACAAAATAATAGGATCATATACAGATGTTTATTCAGCGATGAAGCTCAATTTACCAGAGACGGTGTTAATAATTCAAGGAATTCCCATGTTTGGGCCGAACAAAATCCGTTCGCCACAAAACAAACACATTCACAAATCAGGTTCTCCTTTAATGTTTGGTGTGGTGTTATTAACAATCCATATCCTACCACATCTACTAACGGGTGAAGTGTATTTGGAGTTCCTGCAAAATATTTTACCCATATTGCTAGATGATACAGGAGTTGATGTTGGAGGCATGTACTTTCAACATGAGGGGGCCTCATTTCAGGGTAATAGTGAGAGAGTTTTCAAATGACAACTTCCCAAATCATTAGATAGGCAGAGGAGGACCTCACAACTGGCCTGCAAGGGGCCCGATTTTAATCCACTCGATTACCATGTTTGAGGTTATTGAAAATCAAAAGTTTATTCAACTGAAGTAAACACTAAAGAGGACCGACTACCGAGAACTGAGGACGCATGCGACGAACTGAGAAATGACCAAGCTAAGATTAGAAAGTCTATTACAAATCTTACTTCAAGAGCACGGAAATGTATTGGGTAAAATGGGGGCCACTTTGAACAACTGTTATGAGTTATGTTGTTTAAATTTTTTGTGTCTAATTCTTTTTGTTTAAAATAAAGTTATGCTGTTTTCGCAATGAGCATTTTTCCTCTTTTTTATAATTTTTTTTAAATGTAGCACAATGAGCAAATGTAATGATAATTTTTTTAAGCATACAGGGTGTTTGAAAGTAAGTCATTGATATTAATAATTTGTCCCAAATACGGACATCCTCTCGTTTTTCAATAAGGTTGGGATCCAGAAATTAGGAGAATAAGAAATAGTTGATGTATTTATGGATTAAAACTGGAAAAGTACCATTTGTTTTTTTAAATTTTGTGCTACCTCATTATTGAAACATCTAGATTTGACTGAAGTTAATAAGTAAAAAAGTTGTATGTACCCATAAAATATAGGTTAGTTAGAAGCACCTTAGTGTCCTCTACCCTTACTGTATGCGTATTTCCCAAGGAATAACCCTGTATAAAACAAATGTTTCAGCAATATTTTGTTATTCATAAATAATAATGGATGAGGTGCTTTATTTATATTTCTTGACAGTCGGCCAGCTATGGAACGATAAAATTCATTCAGAGTATTGCAGTCCACGGCTACATTATTTGATGACGAAACTCATTTACTATGTGCCATGTTTCTCTGATCGTATCCTTACTTTCGAAGATTCTGTTATGCTGCTCTTACAACTTTTCTGTAAGTGCTTCTGAATTCGTTATAATACTGATGAAAGTATACACTATTGGTGAATTTTCTGATGTAATGCTAGCAGATTCTTGGCAGAAGTGCGACCTACATTAATCTTAACCTTTTTGATTTTGTTTTTATTTTATTTTTTCTGCTCTGGAAATGATAATTCTCAAGAATTCGTTAGAAGATTGCAATAAGGAAGAAAATGATCATCAGATAATGACACAGAATTCCAGTACATATTTAAACAACAGTTTGTTTTACTGAACAATCCTTCAAATTTTTCTTCGATAATGTCATAATCAAGTTGAAAAGGGAAACATTCTCAATTGAATATTGATAGAAATATTTTTCTGTGAATTGAAAAATCCACGATTAAAATGAAGTTATTTTTTCGTGAATGTCTAACAGAAAACAACTACTTCCCCGGCTAAAGCCACGCTGGACATTGAACTACATCTGATAGATATTCTGAAAAGGCTCTAACTCAAAAGAAAAAATCTGAAATTGAAAATTTGCATTTCCATTCAGATAGTTATTTAATTTTCTATTCCAGTCTTAATTAAGAACTCATAAAGATGAATGAGGCAAGAAAGAATGTTTTCCAAAGAGAGTACTCACCAGAAATCATTCGTAACATTGACGCAGGAGAGACATCGCATTCACTAGGTCTTCAATACATTTTTGTCGACGAAAATCTATTTCACGCTTCCACGATCATCAGGAAGACCGGAAGAAATGGGAAACACATTTTCAAGAAGCAATCTCACTTTGCAAAGATGGAAAAAGTTAAAATCATTTCTTTTGGAGAGACACTTTGAAATTAGTGTTTTCTGACATTAAAACCTGTCATGGGGTATGATAGATTGATTTGTTGAAAATATAAACAGGATGTTCATAAAATCAGATGTGGAATCATCTGCGACTGAAAGATAAACTTTAGTCACTATCTTCCATCGTCAAGATAACCTCTTGTGGGGTATTCATGTTGAAAAGGGAAACATTCTCAATTGAATATTGATAGAAAGATTTTTCTGTGAATTGAAAAATCCACGATTAAAATGAAGTTATTTTTTGTGAATGTCTAACAGAAAACAACTACTTCCCCGGCTAAAGCCACGCTGGACATTGAACTACATCTGATAGATATTCTGAAAAGGCTCTAACTCAAAAGAAAAAATCTGAAATTGAAAATTTGCATTCCATTCAGATAGTTATTTGATTTTCTATTCCAGTTTAATTAAGAACTCATAAAAAATATATTTCCAAAGAGAGTACTCACCAGAAATCATTCGTAACATTGACGCAGGAGAGACATCGCATTCACTAGGTCTTCAATACATTTTTGTCGACGAAAATCTATTTCACGCTTCCACGATCATCAGGAAGACCGGAAGAAATCGGAAACACATTTTCAAGAAGCAATCTCACTTTGCAAAGATTTTATGAACATCCTGTTTATATTTTCAACAAATCGTCATAATCAACTTTCACATCACAGTAGACAGCCTCGTGATCCAAAATATGTATTGGTATAACGGAGCTTGTAACATATTCTTTCTGCAAATTCGTGCAAACGTAGTCAATTTTAGTTTTGCACAATTGTGTAATCGTGCTCGAACCGTTTGTGTGCATGCACAAGTTGAAATATATTAGTACATTTTTTAGTTGAAGAGTTACTTGTCAATATTCATCATCAAAGTTAATATTGAAGTCACCCGCCATAATGACGATTGCCTTGGGTGGTAACCTACTTAAAAGCAACTTTAACTTTACTAGAAAAATAATAACATTTGTGCTAGATGATGACAAATGTTGTGAATGTGGGAAATATCAAACAGTGCAAGCCCGCTTAGCTACAGTTGTTAGTGATTTCAAAGAAAAGAAGAAAAGACAACGTACAGTGGCTTGCGGGCAGGTTTCTAAGTGTAAATGACGATTCTCGAGGAGGAGCGCAGTCAATCGTTCATAAAATGAAAATCTGCTTACGCTATCTAGCAGATCCCGGCTACCAGAAGGTTGGAGCTGGTCAGGCAACAGTATCACGCACTGTTATTGCAGTTATTCATAGCATAAATGCACAAGCAAACGAATGGATACTGTTTCCAATCACCTAGATTCAAATAGTGGATGAGAAACAGTTATGGCAAAGCAAGTTTAACTTTCCAAGAGCAATTGGTGAGATTGAGTGCACCCATGTGGAAATACTGGAACCAAATCGCCATGGAGATGAGTACATCAACCGAAAAGGAAAACCTACTCTTAATTTGCAAGCAGCTTGTGACGCCAAAGAAAAGTTTAATAGTGTTGACGATAGTTGGCCTGGATCTGTGCACGATGCTGGGAATTCACAGATTAGATCACTACTAAGAAGCATCAAAATAATCGTTGCTCCATAACGTTGCAGAATATTTAGGTGATCTGGATTTTAAAAGAGATGGTGAGGTACAGCGAGATGATGAAGAAGACCATCCGCTTCAAGGAAATTAGGAACTTGCTCTTCATCAACGAGGACACCAGGAACTTGCTCTTCATCAACAAGGGCAGGAAAAAAGAAGAAGCCTATGCATTATTATAATAGTATATTAAAGTATAAGTGGATAAAAAGGGCTTTAAAACACGCGCGATTTTTCGAGCACGACGGCGCAGCCGGAGTGCTCGAAATAGAGCAAGTGTTTTTAAGACCAGTTATCCACGAATACTTTACGTTATTTTTTTTTATTGGTGCACTTTGAAATCATATATACTAGTATTATTACTACAAAAAATAGAAATAAGAACTGATAATGCAAAATAGTTGAATTCGTGATGTGCCATTAGTATACCTTTCGTTGTCATGGAAATGAGAAAAACAGATATTCATTTGCAATTTGTTACCAAAGATCAATACTTGTTGTCACCAGAGCTCAAAAATGAATTATTCTAATATCGAATTTTTGAATAGTGAGGCAGAATCGCGGTTAATACCGCGAAAATCCAGTGATATATATAAAAAAGAATATGAAAAGTTCATCAAATGGATGGAGGAGCACATATAAATGAACGAATTGTGAGTAATATTTTATTTGACGTTACAAGGTACTCCTGTCAGATCAATAATCAAAAATTTGTCATTTAGACTTCACGTTTCTCGATTTGTTGATGTTGTCATGGTTACCTTTAAAAAACGCGCGTTTTTTAAAGTTCGATTTAAACACGCTGAGGCGTGCTTTAAATGGGTAAAAAGGGGCACCAATAAAAAAAACAATTTTATCGACTGGGTTTACATGATCAATGTGAGATTTAACAATCTTCAGTATCTTGTATCAGTAAATGTTTTTTTATTAATACATTATTTACGCTGCATAATTTCCTTTTTTTAAAACATTGTTGTTGAAACATATTTGTCCGGTGTTGTTGTTACAAAACTAAGCATCTGTTTCATATTTCTCTGTCACTAGTTTTATTTTTTGTGGCAAAACCGATTGGACAGTTATGACACTCGGGTCTTGAGATTGCACAGAGGAACTACTTGGTATTGGCAACAAATATTGACTGTTCTGTTTAACAACACTAACTTGCATCGCCCCTGCAATTTCTCCAATTGTAGCATGGGACTCTCCTTGCATAGCTTTCAATAATTTCGCCACCCATTTTAATAATAGTTTTTTTCTGACCAGTTTTTTTCTTCAGCCTGGAGTTCATGTTGTTAAATTTTTTCAACAAATCTTTCTAATCTGCAGGCTTTCCAAAATATAATTCGCATTTCTTTATGAGGACCCCAATTGCCTGGTCCTTACCTTTTTTTACCTTTGTGATTTATCACCCTCATAAACCTAGCAGAACCATTTACGAATTTTTAATTTCTAATTATGCCATAATTTGTCGCTAGGTTTATCTGAAGCTTTCAGAACCACGTCGTACCTCTCTAATTATGGAAAATACTACCATAATATTTTTAATTAAAAAATTTGTCGCTTTTAATTTTTTTTTATTCATGATTCGGCTAGGTTTATATGAAGTAGCAGAACCATTTCCTATCTATCTAATTATGAAAAAAATCGAATAGTCCACAATTTGTCGCCAATTTCTCGCGAAGTTATTACCACAATAAGAAATTTGTAACTCATATTTTTTTGTGAAAAAAGAGTATTTTATTAAAAAAATGAAATAGCCACTAAAGGCTATCAAACATATATTTTATACCTATTAGTTCCATAACAAGCAAATAGGCACAACAGTAAATTTTCTTTATGGATGCATATTGTTGAGTATTCACTTAATCCTCTTCACTTCCTTACATCGGGTTTTGCCACAGTTCTTTTGTTACATATTCTAAGATGGAGTTATAGCAGATGAATCTACTTCAAATATACAAATATCAGCCTAACATACAGGGTTACAACCTACAATCTATAATATTTTAATACGACCCATGATATTTCAGACATTTTTGCAATTGGTTAACATACATTATTTATTATCGAATATTATCAATAACTTTTCATAACGCTATTATTATGAAATGAAATGGCCCCATTTCAATTCAGTGTCTTTCTTCCGTTTTAATTTTGAGCCAAATTATGGAATGAAAATAAACTAGCAACAGTGTGAGAGTACCATGTTAACACAATGCCATCGGACAGAGACACGCGCTGCGGACTGAATAATCAAACCAGAGTGGACTGGCCGTCACGTGACTTTAACACACAGTTCCTGGCGGACTACATAAGAGAGAGAGAGAGAGAGAGAGAGAGGAGAGAGAGAGTGAGAGAGAGAGAGAGATGTTCTGATGGATAGAAATAAGCCAAGGCAAAAGATACAAATTGGCTATGGCATTACATTGGAAAAACCTATTTTTTGTTTTTTTTTCAAGGGGAATATTGACTACTTTGAATGAGATGAGTTTTGAAAATCACAGTAAGGAACTTTATGCGACATATTTTCATGATATCGTTCAGAAACAAAAGAATTCCATATAGCCTCCATCTGAATGAACATGTTTTTTATTTCATGTTTTCAGAAAGTTCAAGACTGAAAAACATTATTGATAATTAAATTTATATTCGATATCATGAAGTTAGAAGTGCAATTGAACTAAATTGGGAACTCCGGCGATTACAAAATTTGTTATCAATAATGCCCACATAAAAAACGTTTATTCAATCTATAAAATTTCGTGTCTGTAGAAATAATGGGCCAATTATTTTTGGAATGAAAGTGATATTTTTTCTATCGAGCGTGACGGAGATCGACGGTCTCATTTCAGCCTGGCGCTGTAAAAGTATACCTTCACTCCGGCGGAGTAAATGTGTGCCGTTACTCCAACGGAGTAAAAATTCCTTGTATATTTATAACGTTTGAAGAAAACATTCTTCAATTTAAAAACATATATTAATGCGTTTGTTTTCGGAAAAAAAAGGAAAATTTTGTGAATCAAATAAATCACATTATACTTTTATAAATATTATTAACCAACATTAGTTTAGGCAATTGCTCGAGAATATACATCAAATTCTACCTATGATACTAATAATGAATCTTTTAACTTCAGCTACAATATGAATAGAGGCACAAAAATAAAACAAGTTATTAAACAAGAGAAGCACGTAAATGTTACAAGTTTTGCGTGACTGAGAAATTAAATAAAATTCTCTCATAAGTTAATTTTTCGGAAACCTGTAAAATGTGTTAAAAAATCCACAAATCACTTCCTACACTCCATGCTTACCTACTCACCCATGAAATTTCACATCCAGCCCTTTTTACACGCTTTATATTAGCTTCACTTGTATGTTTGTAACCGTCTGTTTGTAATCGACTCCTTTGGGCGCGATTTTGACCCACTTTCATACGTACGAATGATTTGAAATTTGGCAGGTGTATATAATTCCGATGACAATGCATTAAGAAATTTATGTTTGAAAAAACAAAATGGCGGCTCCAATATGGCGACGAATTTTGTGATTATGGTCCGATTCGCTTCAAAATTGGTATCTGAGGGTTTATGTGGTCAGAGATTATGATTTCTTGTCAAAACTGAAAAATTCATCGAGATGGCGGATCCAAAATGGTAGATGAGTTTTGTGATTATGGTCCGATTCTATTCAAAATTGGTAAGTGGGGGTTTTTGGGGTCCAATATTATGATTCTTTTGTAAAAATTGAAAAATTCTAGATGGCGGCTCCAAAATGGCGGACGAATTTCGTGATTATGGTCCAATTCTATTCAAAATTGGTATGTGGGGGTTTTTGGGGTCGGAGATTATAATTATTTTGTCAAAATTGAAGGATTCAAGATGGCGGCTCCAAAATGGCGGATGAGTTTTGTGATTATGGTCCAATTCTTCAAAATTGGAGAATAATAGTTAAAAAAATTAAATAATAATAATAATAGTTTGAAAAACTAAAGAACACGCTTTAATAGAAAACAAAACTAAAAAGTTGAAAATAAATGATAGTTTGAAAACTAAAGAACACGCTTCAATAGAAAACTAAACTAAAAAGTGGAAAATAATTTTAAATGAGTTTGAAATAAGAATACAGTGATTAACAACAAATTTATTCCATCGTAAAAAAGTGTGGGGTGCTTTTTAAGATATTTTCATAATGATTCTACTTTTACCAATATCTGTCCATGAAATATTAACAACAATTGACATCAAGCACCCCATGCTTTTATACGATGAAATAAATTTGTTGGTAATCATTGTATTCTTATTTCAAACTCAGTTAAAATTATTTTCTACTTTTTTGTTTAGTTTTCTATTAAAGCGTGTTTTTAGTTTTTTAACTATTATTTATTTGTATCTAACTGCACATCAAAAAGCATAGGTATTTAAGAATGTTTATAACAGTCAATGGTCTCTTTCTCACAACCAGTCCATATAATTATATGTCTATAAGCGCGCCAAACAATGGTTAATAAATATTTATGAAAATTTTAGATTTTTCCAATCAAAATATTCTTTTTTTTTTTGTGTCGTTAAGTATCACAAAACACTCCATATTTCATGTATCGCTCTAATTTCCAAAATACCCGGAAATATGCGATACATCAGCGACAAATCATGTAAATTCACTGTATCATGCCTATTTGCTTATTATGGAACTAATAGGTATAAACTATACGTTTGATAGCCTTTTGTAGACAATAAAATTTTGAAAAAAGTGTGTTTTTTCCAAAAAAAGATGAGCGACAAATTTCTTACTGTGGTAATAAATTAACGACAAATTGGAACAAATTATGGATTATTGTTTTTTTCGTAATTAAAAGGAAGTGGTTCTGCTAGCTTCATATAAACCTAGCAGAACCAAGGATTTTTTTTTAAAGATGAGCGACAAATTTTTCGAAGTGGTAATTAATTAGTGGTAGTGGTAGTGGTATTAGTATTTTCCAAAAGTAGGTAGGTACGAAGTGGTTCTGCCAGCTTCATATAAACCTAGCAGAACCATGGATTCAAAAAAAACGATGAGCGACAAATTTATAATTGTGGTAATAAATTAGCGACAAATTATGGAATAATTGGAAATTCAAAATTCGGAAATGGTTGTACTAGGTTTATGGGGGTTGATTTAACTCTCTCTCTCTCTCCATCTGCTATGAATTGTATATCATTAGCAACTTCAAAATCACTCTCACTACCACTTCCAGAAGACATAATCATAGAAGAAATACAACAACAGAGCTAAGACCACAACACAAACAGATAGCAGGGGCAAAAAGGAATATGTTTGTTTCCTATGGTACCAATTACTTATCCATGGAGAATATCCTTGCAAGTATAAGGTTATCCTTATAAATATGTGAAGAGGGAAATGCTTATACTTCTGCTTTTCATTTGTGACTATCATATTATACTTCTACCTTACACTCGAAAGGAAATCCTTCACTTTAATGAATACGGCCTATTTGAAATATTCCTTCGTACGGAACACAAAACCCAAAATCGGTGTATGCCAGATTTAGTTAAAAAAAAGTTGGTCCTTTTCTAAATGGATGTCGGATGTATATTCAGTGATCTATTGGGAGCTGCTATAACAATTTTCACCAAGGTGATTATGTGAGTGAAATTATAATGCATACTACTTATTCACACCATGTGTTATAAATATACGCTAACACAATAAAAACAATGAAGCACAAATAGTATTCGAGACCATGACCGATAAGAGGGATGGTTCATTAACAGGAACGTCACTAGGTCGATCAGTGACGTGGGAGGTCAACGCCTCTCCCTGTGGAAAGTTAACTACTCCTCGTTTGCCGCTTCGGCTGGAGCACTAATCCACGATAAGTCTGGTTGGGACACTGGTTAATTGGACAAGCTCCACGATAATAATGACATCCTGGAAAACGACAATTAACTTCTGTGAATCTCGTTTATTGGACTGTTAATGGAAAGAGCCAATCCATCAGATTTCACGTTTTGAATTTCAAACAGCTCCAAAATTGGTTTCCAAAGTTTCCCAAAATGAGTGGCCCCCCATTTTTTCTTGAAACGTTGCTAACTCGATTCGCCATTCGATGAAGCAAGATTGAAAATAACTAGTATCTTTATTGTGATATGGTTTGGAAAAAAATTAGGTTTTGCTTTCTCAGAACCCGCATAGACCATACAGGTTGATCTACATCAACATGCGAAAAATTTGTAGGTAGGTTGTCCCCACAAGAATTAAGAAAAATGAAAAACTAATAAAATAATACCACAAAAACATTTTAACAAAAAATTAAACCGACGAAATACGGAACTGAAGAGTAAAAAATAAAATAAACCTTCTTAGTCTGAATAACTAAGCTCCTAAACTAATGTAAGTAACTAATTTTTAGTCGGCGCCAAACAAACAAGCAAATGAATTAGGTAAGGCGTAAAATGATGGCATCGAGTTGCGCGGTGACATTCTGATAATTTTTTTGAAGTAATTTAATGATCTTCGTTGATTGCTCGTTTGGCGCCGACTCAAAATTAGTTACTTACATCAGTTTAGGAGCTAAGTTATCGAGACTAAGAAGGTTTATTTCATTTTTTACTTTTCAGTTCCGTATGTCGTCGGTTCAATTTTTTGTTAAAAACTTTTTATTTTTTAATTTTTTGTGGCTGAAATCTACTAAGTACTACCTACTCGTTTTTTTGATTACTTCCAAAATACTTACTTACCCACCCTAGTTCAACTATTACCAGTTAAATAATATGATTATCTACTTTTACTATTTGTTGTAATATAAATTATTTTTGTTGTTCTGGTTAGTTTATTTCATTACTTTGTATATCATTCCATCCTCTCATAGAATATAATGATTGTGACGGATGTAGGAGAACAAAAAAAAAAAATCAATTATCCCCTATTTTTCTACCCGTAAGTGTGGATAATTCCATTCGAAATCCAAATATGATCAACTATGATGTATACCCTATCTAATAGAGAAAGAATCATCCAAATCGAAGGACCCAGTACAAAGTTAGAATCGGTTAACGGACCACAATTCAGAGGGTGAGTGATCAATATCCTTCATTTTGCTACCCTTAGGGGTGGATTTCATCTTTTATATTCAAATGGGACCAACTTCGAAGTACACCCAATCTACTGAATTATAGGAATCGGACGTCTCTGTAAAAAGTTATGCGAGGTCATACATAAAAAAAATACGCGTCGACTAGAGAACCTCCTCCTTTTTGGTTTCGTCGGTTAAAAACAAGGTTTTTGTAGCTCAACTAATCTGAGGAAATTCGAAAAACCAATAATACGATTACATATTGTAATTTGAGTATCTTCAGTCAGTAGGTTTAGAAGGTCTTTATCAACTGCAATAAAACACTCATGGGCACTGAACTGCACACAAAATTCTTCTTTCATTCCACTGCATCATTGGTGGTCATCATAACACATCTACATCCCTGCGATGTAAATTCAACTTGATTTTTACACGAAATTGGTTTACAAACGATACAATCCGCACCGACAAAAGACTATTGTGCTCGGAGTGAGAGTAAGAGGTTCTGATGCGAAAAAAACAATAAACACCATCGGATTGCTCAAAAATTCTGCTGTGGTTTTTCCATATGGAAGACGAGTTCACCACCTTATTTTCCACATATTGTGGTTTCATCCTGTATATTCACATGCAACATTATGGAAATTCGGAACCTCCGCGAAGTTCCACACATATACAGGGTGATTCGAAAGTACTTTGACAAACTGCAGGAGGTGATTCCTCATAATATTCTAATATGAATTGTCTACACAAAAATATGTCCGGAAAGGCTTCGTTTCCAAAATACAGGGTGTTAAAGTTTTATGTTTATTTTCGTTTTTGTAAATAACTTTCGAAATACTGACCTTAATTAAACAAAAATTGGTATTGAGAGGTTTTTTGAGGTGTCGAAATCGAACCTGATGTTATTATTGGTCTTACTCGTAGGAGGCGCCACCTACACATCTTTTTCTTTTTTGAAGATTCATAACTTTTTTGAGCGTACCTCTAGCACATTTTTCAGTAAAAAAATCAATTCCTCTATCATAACTACGTAAAAAAGCTACACTTGTTACAAGTTGCTATAAGCAACCGTTTTCTAGATATTTGGACTTGAAAATTTCAAGTCGATTATTTGATAATCGATGCGTATTGAAGTTATTTTTAAAATTTTGGTTTTAGGGGGCGCCACCTATTCTATTTATTTTTACTCGTTTGAAATAGTTATTTTTGTATCAAGGGAGCAAAATCTGTATTAGTTTTAATAGAATTTGCAAGAAATATCAACATTTTATTTCAAGAAATTTTGAATATGTAGAATGAAATAAAATGAAGGAAACTAAATTGTATTCAAATGAATTGTTCAAAGTGTCCACCTTCAGCGAAGTTACAAGCATTCAGTCTTCTAGTCATTGAAGCTCGTACCCGCTCAAAAATTATTGGTGTGTTTCTTATTGTTTTACAGGCGTCTACCCTTCGGTTTCTTAGATCTTCCTCGTTCGCTACTGGAGTTTTATAAACTAGTGACTTCAAATGTCCCCAAACATGAAAATCTAGCGGGTTTAGATCTGGGGACCTTGGTGCCCACGCCTGGTTAGGTTCTTCTAGAACCCTACCGATCCATCGATTTGGATGGACAGTGTTAAGGAATTCCCTGGCTACAATGCTAAAGTGGGCCGGAGCCCAATCATGCATAAACCACATGCGGATACGAATTTCTAATGGTACATTCTGAAGTAGTCCCGGCAATTCATTTTCTATAAAGTTGCGCCATTCAGTCGGAACGGAAGATAGAAAGGACCTACCAAGTAATTATCAATTATTGCCGTCCATACATTTACAGAATATTGATACTGATAATGTCTTTCAATAACTGCGTGCGGAGTTTCCAGAGCCCAAACATGGTTGTTATGAAAGTTTGTGATAGCATTTCGGGAGAAGTTTGCCTCGCTCGTAAAGAGTACATATCTTAAAAATTTGGGATTTTCAGCCAATTTTCTCAAAAACCACTGACTTATAGTAATGCGTTGGGGAAAGTCTCGTGGCAAAAGAGCTTGTACCCTTTGAATATGGTATGGATAAAATTATTGATCGTGGATAATTTTCCAAACTGTGGACTGAGTAGAATTGAGAGCTCCAGCAATTATTCTGGTACTTGTTTCTGGATTCTCCTCGAGAGCGTTCAAAACAGCTTCTTCCAATTCTGGGGTTCGGACTGCTCGTGGTCTTCGAATAATATCAGCTGCTCTCTAAAAGGATTCTGTTTCTGCCAATCGACGGTGGAGACTGGTGATTGTTGGAGCTGAAGGCAGTACTCGATTAGGAAATCGCTCCTGGTAAATACGTCTTGCTTCGCGCGCATTGCCATCCGCAAGGCCATAAATGAAATGCATATCGGTTAATTGAGCATTATTGTTCAAATAATCCATTTTCTCAAAATTAGTGTTTTGAAACTTACAGAAACTTCAACAGAACAACAAAACGTTTAACTGTCACATAATATGTAATTACCAAAACTACTTAAACGTCAAATTAATTTCCTAAGCATTCTTGTGCAAAATGCAAAATAATGGTAATAACTTCAACTCGCAACGATTATCAAATAATCGACTTGAAATTTTAAGTCCAAATATCTAGAAAACGGTTGTTTATAGCGACTTGTAACAAGGCTAGGTTTTTTACGTAGATATCATAGAGAAATTGATTTTTTTATCGAAAAATGTGCTACAAGTACGCTCAAAAAAGTTATGAATCTTCAAAAAAGAAAAAGACGTGTGAGTGGCCCCCCTACGAGTAAGAGCAATAATAACATCAGGTTCGAATTCGACAACTCAAAAAAACTCTCAATACCAATTTTCGTTTAATTAAGGTCCGTATTTCAAAAGTTATTTAAAAAAAACGAAAATAAAAATAAAATTTTAACACCCCGAATCTTGGAAACGAAGCGTTTCCGGACATATATTTATTCAGACAATTCATATTAGAATATTGTGAGGAATCACCTCCTGAAGTTTGTCAAAGTACTTCTGACTCACCCTGTATACACACGCCATTCACGAGTGTGCAAGAGGTTGAATCATAACCTGTATATTCCGAAAAAAATATGCATCAAAGTAAGAACAGAACAATTACAACTTCCAGTAATGTGTGGAAGAACATAGAAAACGTTAGTTGGAAATGAGTCCAATTAACTGGTGGCCAGAAAACATCAAAATCGCACCATGCTATCTTTGTATGTGATTCACTGCATTACATAAACGAAAGTGCAATTAGGCACCATTGTTGGGAGTCGAACAATTACAAATAATGCATAGTTACGGCAACATTGTACATTAAGCCTGAATCAGCTACTTTGATCTGATTTTTCATCGTTATTGCTTGTTTCAGAAAAGTTCGAGTTCATGAAAATGCGTTCTCAAGCAGGAGAAAAAAATGTGAATTCTGGAGCGATTTCAGTTTGGTACATTGAACGCTGTTACTGAGATAAATACATTGTTTGTGAACTTGATGTTTTATTATATATTCCTTAGTATTTTTTTTATTCATTTCTAAAATGCATGCAAGTTTGTAGGTCCAGACCAGGGACGCGCCAACTATGTGGCGAATGTAGGCAAAAGCCACGGGTGGCAAAATCTGAGGGCGGCAATTCGGCTAAATAAACCGTACTAACGACCTCTTCTTTCTAATGCCGCGCGTCGGCTCCAATTCATGTTTAATGCGTGATTTCCTTTCGGTACTCTTTTGCTAATAGCGATAGCGGCTATAGCGGCTAGCTTAAAAAGTCCGAGTATCACAGGTGGCTTAGCGGTAACGGTAAGTATCAAAAACAAAGAGAGTAAATATAGAGATATAGTTTTCCCAATATCAATTGCAGAAGCATGAAAAAATCTTGCGGCAAAAATCCTGTGAGCAGCAGTGGCGGAGATAACGAATTTTATTCAGATATTTTAAGATATTAAAAATACTTAATACAATACATAAATAATGAAAAATGAAAAAAAATTAAAGACAAGCTTTTATTCATTTGTATGCATTAAGAACAAAAAAACTAGAATATCCTACAAAACTAGAATATCCTAAAACGTATTTCGATCTGCACACACCAAGACCACAAACGCTACTGGTTTTTAATCTTTCAGAGCTATTAAAACACAAATATAACGCGTGATGTATGACCTCCCATCGTATAGCCACACCTGCAAGCATTGATGTCCAAATCGATTGGCCCAGACGAATCGGTTGTAGAACAGACAGCCGTCACTCGAGTCCACGTTGACTATCGGCTCTTTTGATCTACCGTTCGCCGACGGAGAATGTTTACGAGTGGTACAGATTATTTTTCGTTCCGTTTCTTCGCATATACGCTCGTGTTAGCGAAGTGAGTTTTCATTTGCTCCCTATAGAAACAGCTTCTGCAATTGATATTGGATGAACTATATGTTTTTATTGCTTTTTTTATTCGAGAAAGGCTTAAAAGGCGTCTGTCGGATGCCGCAAAAAATGAAAATTAATATGAATATGTCTGGATTTTGTAAAATGGGCCATTCTAGTTTGTTCTGCAAATTAGATTGGTTGATTATATAGTTATAGTTTTCCCAATATCAATTGCAGAAGCATAAACAAGTCTTGCGGCGAAATCCTGTGAGCAGCAGTGGCGGAGATAACTAATTTTATTTAGATATTTTAAGATTTTAAAAATACTTCATAAATAATGAAAGTGAAAAAAAATTAAAGAAAAGAAAAATGGTAAGTAGTGTAACTTAAACTAAATGCGGTATATTTTTACTATTCTACGCTTAATTCTAATTAAAATTCCTGAAATATGTTCTATATCAAACCTCAGTTGTTTTCGAAATATTGGACATTAAAAAAAATCCCATAAAAGGCAATTAACAATATGGCTAATTATTTTATCTTGCAACTACCACTACTAATTGTGAAGTATTTTTAGGTAATTTTTTTTTAAGGTGTAAAAATAATACATATTTATTTTCAACAAATATTGTACAGGGTGTTCAAAAAATGTAATCCAATTTCCATCATATAATTTAACATTTAATTTTTTTTCCAAAAACGTTAATAAGATTGCTAACAATATTACATTTCCTATTTTAAGGAAAAAGTCAAAAAAGAAAATGATTGTCAGGTCATTATTTCCGCCAACAAAGACGGCAGAAAATGGAAGAGGAGGAAAAATTAGCTAATTCTTTGAATAAATATTTGAAACCGTCAGAAATAAGTATTCTTCCTGAACGTGAAAATACCGGCGATGCTCGCCCTATTTGTTCCTCAGCCCCAAGTTCCTCATTTGTTTCTGATTGTAATAATATAGATAGTACCCAAGGACATCTTACTGAAAACGTTCCAGCAGCGGCAACATTACTATTTTCTAACTCCACCGTAATATCTGATGACCCTGGAGAGTGGCCAGAAATAATTACATCCGCAGATGCAAGATTTTTAACGGAAAAAGGACCCCATCAAATTACGGATTGGATCTATCCAGTAAACTCACAAGGCCGAAACTTTTCCGCCAGATGTTTTTATCGTAACCTCGCCAATGGAGAGAAAGTTAAAAGGGAGTGGCTGATTTACTCAACAACAAGAGATGCAATCTTTTTGGTAAGTCTTTGACCAACTTGTCTAATAAGGAAGGGTGTTCTGATTGGAAACATTTGTCACTAGTGCTAAACAGACACGAAAAGAGTGACTCTCATAAAAAAAATATCGCATCTTGGTTAAACTTATCAAATATGTTATCTAAGGGAGTTACCATGAATAAAAGTCAATTACGTTCATTGCATGTAGAAAAAAATACTGGTATCGTGTCATTAAAAAAATAATTTCAGCAATGCAGTTTTTATGTCGTCAATGTTTAGCTTCACGTGGTAGATCTAACAAATTATATGAAAATAATAACGGAAACTTCTTAAAATTATTAGAAACGTTCACCAAACTTGATTCTGTAACGGAGCAACATGTTCGACGCACACATAAAAATCAAAGCAGCGGCAGCGGTAGCGGTATGACAAACTATCTAGGCGATAAAATTCGAAATGAATTGATAAATTTAAACGGCACAAAAATAAGAACTATTTCAGATCTAGTAAGAAAACATAAATATTACTCTATAATCCTTGACTGTACACCGGATGTCAGTCATACGGAACAATTAAGTGTAGTTTTGAGGTTTCTTTTATTAAACGAGTTGACGAAAAGAATTGAAATACGTGAACATTCCATTTTATTTTGCCATATAGTTTATTCTTCCTGTGCTGGCCTGTATAACCATGTGACAGATTTATTAGTAGAATTAAATTTAAGTATACATGATTTGCGAGGACAAGGATATTATAATGGAGCAAACATGCGTCGAATAGACAGTGGATTACAAACACGAATCTTAATTATAAACCCGCGAGCATTTTTTGTTCCTTGTTCGGCGCACTCATTAAATTTAGTTATTAACGATGCTGCTAAAATGTATTTTGAGGTTTCCGGATTCTTTGAAATTGTAGACGCCAGGGAGCTGGCCGAAGAATTGGAAATTGAACCAAATTTTTTATCCTCACAATCAGTTCGTCAAAGAAAAAAGAAAAGACAGTTTGATTATGAAAGTATTGACGAACCAATAACAGACCCGAAAATGAATTACAAAGTAAAAGTATTCTTCTCTATACTAGATACGACCTTATCATCTCTTAATGAAAGATTGAAGGGGTTGGAGCAATTTAATAACATTTTTAGATTTATTTATCAAATGTTCAGCTTGAATGAAGTAGAATTGAGAAACTCGTGTGAAAATTAATCATTTTATTTGAAAGATGGAGCACGTAAAGAATCAGATATTGATGCAAATGACTTATTTGATGAAATTATTTATTTAAAGTGCCACTTACCAGAGCAAAATGAGTTAGATCCTCAGTTGATTCTTCAACACATTTTAAAGAACAATTTTATTTCAACATTTCGAAATACTGCAGTGGCAATACGAATTTTTTTAACGCTACCAGTATCTGTAGCATCAGGAGAAAGGTCTTTTTCAAAATTAAAATTAATAAAATCTTTTTTACAATCAACTATGGCACAAGAGAGACTCAGTAATTTGGCAATTATGTCTATAGAAAGTGACCTTATGGATTGTATTCCTTTAGACCAGTTGATTGAAGATTTTGCCGAAAAGAGGCAAGAAAAGAGTGCTTCCAATAAGTTATTTTGTTCTTTTTTTCTGTTATGTAACATTTTTATTGTTTTGTCAGTTTGGTTATTGCTTTGCTTTTTTACATTCTTTGTTAACCCGTATGTCTAAAACTTGTCAAGATCTTCTAAATGTTATGGGGATGAGTAGTCAGGTATCATGCTGATTAAAAACAGTTTTTTTATTTGAGCTTTCGGAAATACTCATTTCCTTTATTTGCAAACATCAAATGATAGATGATTATAGATTATACATTATACGGTATATAAATTAACACATATTTCATTTCAAAATTAGATAAGTAATAGCGATTATTTCAATTTTGTGTGTACCCCCTTATCTGATGTATCAGTATCAAAATTAAATATAGATATTAGCACGTATTTATGTGTACCCACCCATGTATAAATTTTTACTAAAAAAAGGGGTAAGGGGTGTAAAGTTATATTTTGCCCACAGGCGGCCGCATGGCATCGCGCGCCCCTGGTCCAGACCATGTTCGCTTGAAAACCGATTAATGTATAATAATTTACTTATTTATTGCTACTCTGTTGCCAAAGAAAAAATGTTACTTTCGTATTTCCTCCCTCTCACTTTTAGATTAAAAAGAAGAGAGAGAGCGCTTCAAGCAAACTTGTCCTGTTGCTTGGGGCTTAATAGTTTTTTCGTCTGGTGGTACGGGGTCATGGGTTTATAACCAAATTTGAATATTATGAAATTAGAAACCTCAAATACTTCTAACAGAATACTTATTTATTATCTAATAAAAAATGGTATGTGTACAGTGTGATAAATACAAAAATATATTCCACTCCACTTTGCTCCGTTGATATGGCAGACATTATATGTGACGTAATACTACCAGTGTGCGAGTCGAGAAAAAAAAATCCACTTATCTTTTGTTCCACAACTTTGGTTATTCATTGTGAAGCAGTCCCCAATAGCTTTACACGATAGTGCTTGAACACCGCTGTTCCAAAGAAAATTGTATCTCACAATTTTTCCATCTAATTCGTGATGTGAAAACCAATTTAAAAGAGGTCCACATAAAAGTGATCCATATATAGTTAGCGAGAGTGAAACAAGTTAAATTTTATAATGAGCTATGCAGAATTGATTTCACGACCACAATTTCATGTGCAATTTGCAAGTCTATTTAACTGAATGTGACCAGAAAAACTTTTGAAAGAAAACACTGCTGAGCTATAAACAACGTGAGAAATTATACACCAGGGATATTATTAGTCCGGGTGATAATTTTTTAAAACTAAACAAAATTAATGACTATTGGCTATGTGGGGGGAGTCAAATCGATCGGAGTGCTCGCTATGGCATAAATATGAAATATATCGGGACTGTCAAATTTATTTTGATAATTACACGTCAAATTCGTCTCATCTTTCCGCTGTTTATGAGCTCAAGAAGGACATGGGTCACAATACTTGTTGTGTTGTGACTGCACAAATAATGGAAAAATAGTTTGTGTAAATTTTACAATTTTCCAAAATTGGCCTGGAAGTTTGAGCAAAGAGAGAAATATATATTTATTTATCCTATATAGGATAGCTGCTGTGAAAAGGAAAAAGTAAGCGACATAATTACTAATTCACTAGATATGATATATGATAATACAGGGTGATTCAAAAGTACCTTGACAAACTTCAGGAAGTGATTCCTCACAATATTCTAATATGAATTGTCGGAATAAATATATGTCGGAAAACGCTTCGTTTCTAAGATACAGGGTGTTGAAGTTTTATTTTTATTTTCGTTTTTTTTTTAATAACTACACACAATAATACTACACTATACTACACAAATAAGAAAGAACTGATTCAGACAATCAAAACCATAATTTTTATTCAATCTGTGGTAACTAGTAAACAATAAGGAGATAGTCGAAAAATGTTGGTTATCGAAATTTCAAAGAATCCCAAATAATGCGATTAGTTGTTCCGCAAATATTTTTGTCAAATTCAAATTCAGGTAGATATTATTATTTTGGATTAGTGTAGAAATCCATGACTCAAGGTGGAGTAGAATTTTTCATAAATGAATGAAACTCAGTGGAGATGACTTTGAGTTTAATTCATTTATGTATTAATATTTTGTTTCACCATCTGGGCCTATTCCCAATAAAATGAGATATGGAATTACCATCGATTACCCAGATAAAACTATTTTGTTTTCTTCGTTGGGTTATTCAGAAGGAAACAAATTAATTTGGATGATCTATTATTGATTGACAACGAAAATGAAAACATTTAGAAAAAATACAAGGATTGAAAATTACAAGAGAAGGAATAAAACCAGTGAAATGGATCATGCGCTTAACGGTGAATCGACAGAAAATTCTCAACTTATGAGAAACTGAAAATAGAAAAAATATTTAATTGATTTCCTAGACAATTTCATTAATTCATTCTAGGGACGTTTAGAGAGAAGTCGCATAAATGGCAGAGCATTTTATATTCTACTTGTTGGAAATCAATTATCAATCATAAATGAAGGAAATTCCAATTTAAATGGGAAAATATCATAAAGATAGAGTTTTTATTTTGTTAACAACTAGAATTGGTCATGGGAGAGATATATTTGCGTTGTTGAGAAAATCATAAGTGGATTTAATATTCGTTATATTGGAAAATATGAGTTTTGTTTTGCATATATCGATGAACTAAAATAGAAATGATGTGAGTTGGGGGAAAAATATGGTCGATATTAGGTAGATGAGTTGAAAAACAAATACAAAAAAAACAAAGAAATAATGTATAGTATTAAGTAGAAGAATAGTTTAGAAGCACACTTATAAGTAAGAAGAAAAGAAAAGGAAAATGAAAAACGGAGGAAAATTATAGAAATGCTACTAGAAGTAGTCCACGAATAAAGTTGTTTAAATAGGGTTGTTATCAAGTTATCAATAGTGGAAAAATTATGTCAGTATATGTGTTATACTTAACAGTGAATAGGCTTGAGCAAAAGTTAGATTATAGAGTGGTAGGCGACGACATAAATTTTGCTCCCATATTTACAAAGCTAATTTCTTGTTTCATAATTGTTGATACAATGTGATTCATGAAAGTTAGAGTCTGCCAAGCTTTAACCCTTTGAGGCCTACATTAATACGAAAATGGTGAAAGTCAAAAATAAAGAGTTTTTTTTCATAGAAATTTGTTTATCAACATAAGCTCCAGTTGAAATGAGACTTAAATAAACAAAAAATATAAAAATGAGACTTAAATAACAAAAAATATACAGGATATACAGGATTATTCTGAAGGACTTGGTTACTGATGCTAACCACAAGGAACTAAATGGTCGAAATGCTATCAATTCGGCATCATCAATGTCACTAAAGACGACCAAAGATCGTTGCAATCGACAAGCAGAGTGAAAAGCAACACATTAAACACCTTAGGAAAATAATATACTGATAACCAGTAGACCTCGAAGGGTTAAACGTTGCCAAAATTGATGTAAAATGTAAAAAACCATTACGTAAAAGTGTTAAACCTTTAACAGTGATGAAGGATACCTAAAAGTACAGGAAAATGATAGTAAACCGCGTCGAAAGCGTTGCCATCAAAGGCCTACCACCCACCCACATAAGGTGTTGAAAATACAAACTTGGCTGAATTTTTTTCTCCATTAGTTTATTTAATAAAACGACCAAAAAATTTAGTCTACCGGAAATCTGATGTTGTTAAAGCCTTGGTAGACTCAAAGGAATGCACGGTCTCGCAGCCGCTGCGCCGATCTGTTACAGGCCGCTATTGCATTTACCGGCATCAATTGAAAATCTACAAAGCTAATTTTTTTCTACAAGCAGTTTATTCAACTTATTGTTGAATAAGCGTTGTCTACTTTCAGTACAAGGTGGCTAAGGCTTTGGTAAACGTACCTAAAGTTATAGCGCTAGCACATGAGTGAAGCATTTTTACACGCTTTATTACACGCTTCATATTAGCTTCACTTGTATGTTTGTTTGTTTGTAACCGACTCCTTTGGGCGCGATTTTGACCCACTTCCAGACGTCCGAATGATTTGAAATTTGGCAGGTGTACATAATTCTGGTGACAATGCATTAAGAAATGTTTGTGTGGAAAAAAATTCAAGATGGCGGCTCCAAAATGGTGGACGAGTTTTGTGATTATGGTGCGTTTCTATTCAAAATTGGTATGTGGGGGTTTTTGGAGTTGAATATTATGATTCTTTCGTAAAAATTGGAAAATTCAAGATGGCGGCTCCAAAATGGTGGACGAGTTTTGTGATTATGGTGCGTTTCTTTCAAAATTTGGGGGTATTGTGGGGGTTTTTGGAGTTGAATATTATGATTCTTTAAAAATTGGAAAATTCAAGATGGCGGCTCCAAAATGGTGGACGAGTTTTGTGATTATGGTGTTCTATTCAAAATTGGTATGTGGGGTTTTGGAGTCTGAATATTATGATTCTTTCTGAAAATTGGAAAATTCAAGATGGCGCTACCAAATTGGACGAGTGATTTAGTGATATGATTGAAATCATTACAATTACTAATAGTAATCACGGAATTAATAGTAGATTGGAACAAATAATAGTTTAAAAAAATTAAAAAAACACGCTTTTATAAATAAACCAAACTAAAAAGTAGAAAATAAATAATAGTTTAAAAAAACTAAAAAACACGCTTTTTAGAAAAAACCGAACTAAAAAATAAATAAATAATAGTTTAAAAAGCTAAAAAACACGCTTTAATGGAAAACCAAACTAAAAAAATAAAAAAGAAATTTTAATAAATTTGAATTAGGAATAGTGTAAACATTTTTAATGAATATACATTATTAATAATGTAAATAAGAAAAAAAATGTATTTCATTTAATAAAAAGCGTGGGGTGCTTAATCTGGATCTTAAAAAGCACCCCACGATTTTTTTCAAATATTTTATTTTTTTTATTTACATTATTATTAATTTATATTTATTAATTTTTTTTACACTATTCTTGATTCAAATTTATTAAAATTTATTTTCTATTTTTTTAGTTTGGTTTTCTATAAAAGCGTGTTTTTTAGTTTTGTGTGATTTTGTATATATATATATATATATATATATATATATATATATATATATATATATATATTTGAAATTTGTAATCAAACTCTATGATACAACTATGACATAATACGACCTTCCACATATGCTGGTAAAAACCACACTGACGAACAGCTGCCGACGTCTCGATGTAATACAAGGATGGAGTGGGGATTTAGAGGCATAACCCACCTAAATGTTCGAAATAAAATGCTATTGCACTTACTTTATACGAACTATAACTCACGTTATTCTGATTTTCTTTGAAATTAAAGATAACGCTATGAGACATTTGTAATAATATAATGAATATCTGAACTATAATTATATTGAGTACAAATTTCTAATCAAATATATATATATATATATATATATATATATATATATACCTAATATGGAAAAATAATAACTAAGATATTAATATATAAACTATTATATGCAATTAATATCAAAAATATGCTCCTCGATTGTATACGAAGCCTTGAGCTGGCGTCTTGAAAAGCCCCAAGTCGAGCTCGTCAAGTGTCGCGTCATGAGATTGGTCGACTCGCGTGTGATCGAGACTTGTCAAGCGTCAGTTCGAGGTGGCTCGACCGTTCCCATGAAATGTCGGTAAATTCTCCAAACATCAAAAGCGCAAGGCTTGACTGGCAAGCTCGTACTGTATGGCTTGTTGAGCGGTCTCACGGCACGAGGGTACCTGTCGACAGTGTTGGCTACGACAGGAGACCGGTGACTTCGGAGAGAGAGAGAGAGAGAGAGAGAGAGTTTGTTGGTGGCAAAGTATTGTGTATTAACATGGAGTGGAATTCAGAAACAGTTATTGAATTATCAGCTTCATATGAGGAAGAGGATGTCATTTGGGACCACAATAAAATAATAATACTATGCTGCACATGCTATCCTCGCTATCCGTTCTAAACTGAATAACTATTGCACTGGACAATGCATCCCTTCCTAGGCTCGTGTACCAACCTCAAACCACCTGTAGACGACGAGTCGGTTAAATTATACACACCGTGAGACCGATCAGGTTTGAGATTGCCTAAACCCCACTCCTGTGCTCCAAGCACAATCCTTCAAGCCAAGCTCGTCAAGTCTCGCGCCGTGAGACGCCGGCTTTAGCCAGCTTGTACTGAAAGTAGATGACGCTTATTCACCAATAAGTTAAATGAACTACCTGTAGAAAAAAAAAGCTTTGTAGATTTTCAATTGATGCCGGTAAATGCAATAATTCAGAGCGTCCTGTAACGGATCGGCGCAGCGGCTGCGGTCGGGAAACCGTGCATTCCGTTGAGTCTACCAAGGCTTTAACACATCAGATTTTCAGTAGACAAAATTTTCTGGTCATTTTATTAAATAAACTAACGAAGAAAAAAAACAGCCTTTAGAAATGAGTCAAACAAGTTTCTATTTTCCACACCTTATGTGGGTGGTAGACCGTTGATAGCAACGCTTTCGACGCGGTACACTATCATTTTGTTCACTTGTGATATCAACACAACAAAAAACATAAAGAATCAGTTTTGTAGAAATGATGACAGCCGACTGTCGCCGCCTCCCTTACTATTATTGAAAGGGTTGATTTTCATTCAAGTGAACGTGTGCTGTCTTTTGAGTTGAGAAAATGAACGATTCCACACACCTGTTGAGATATATTAGGTACGAGATATGTGGAAAATTCGGAAAGATGGTGAAAATCTATCAAATGTACATACAGGAGATCAGAACTGATAGTTGGATACTGTTTTTTTTCCTTAGAGATTGGAAATTTGCGGGTTTATGTGGCCGCTAAGTCTCCAAAGTACCGAATAATTGAAATTGTTGAGATTAATTCAACATAACTAGCTGCTAAAAGTATGACCCATTCAAAAATAATAATAACTTGATGAGTGGGTGAAGTAGTGGAAAATATAAGTAGCAATGAAATAATTCATTGGGGTGCTACATCCAAGGCACAAGAAATATTCGCCATTAAAAAAAAAAGCAGTAAGGTTAATGATGGCGGTACGCCCGAGAGAACATTGCAAACCAATTTTTGTTAAAATTGGTATAATGACTCTACCATGTTTGTTTATATACCACTGCATTGTCTATGTGAGAAGGAATATTATTAATATTCCTACTTGTGGACACTCTCATGACTATAGTACTAGAAATAAATATAAACTACAACAACCATTCGCTAGACTATCAGTGTCGCAGAATCATCCGGGATCGATTGGTGTCAGACTCTATAATGCTCTTGACGACAATATCAAATCTGCCCCCAGCTTACATTCCTTTAAAGCTAAGCTGAAAATCTATCTTGTGCTGAAAGCACACTACTCCGTTGACGAATTTCTACAGACATGAAATTTTCTCACCGATTGTTTTAAAAATAGTTGCTTTTAACATGTCTTGTTAAGTATAGTGTGTGTTATTAATTGTAACTTGTGCATACTGTTCCGTTTACAAATACTATTTTTCTGTGTACAAATACTGCTTTTTGCTTCTGACAGCCTAGTTTTAATGTTATGTAGATTGGTGTCTGTCTTTTTTAAGCTCATCTGACGTGTTACCTAAGTTAGTATGTTACAATGTAGGTTCCTGTGTTGTAATTGAACACTTTTTTAACTAATGAATTGATTGATTGAGATATGTCGCCAAAACTATAGTTGTATAACATGGGAAATATTGAAAATTACAGTCCACGAAGTGCTATAAAAATTAATAAACACGTTCAACTGAATATTTGTTAGAATTACACAGAATAAAATGTAAAATCATGTCCACATTGAAAACATCTAATCGAATTCCATGGTAAAACAAAGATTTTAGAAACAAGAGGCGGAGAGTAAAAAAAAGGATAAAATATACTTCTTTAATTTGGAAACTTTTCACTCGGTTTGTATGGTGAAATTTTGGAAATGATAAGTATAAGCCCACTACACATTATTTTCTGATCACTCAACTTCAGAAAATGTTTAAATGTTTTTAAATCTTCTCGTCTATTTCAATATTTATTTTCAGTATTGTAAAGCTATATTTAGTTTTTTCATAAATCTGATTGCGAGGCTGCCGCTTAATAGTCAGTCATTTAAATGGAGTCTGCGATAACAGCAGATGTTCGCTTCATGGAAGTAAATTCACAATTTCGTATTTCTATTTAATGACAGCGGTCTTAATTTCTTGATAGTTCTGTTATCGTAGAATTTTGATTCTGTTATATTTTATCATTGTATACGTATTTACAAAATACCTTTCAATAATCATGTTTATAGCATCAAGTTGGACATTATCTGAGGTTGACCTACATTTTTTCTTCAAAATTCCACTTCAGGGTTTTACAATTCTAACAATCAGATTTAGGTAGAAAGTACTTTTAAGGTGGCTGAATATCAATTACGGTTTAAGATGTACAATTTATTCATGGAATAATCCACCTTTTGTTATTATAAAAGAGGTTCATTTTGATTAATTTGATTCATTTGTTGGAAGTTTGAGTTTATTTTTGGATTCAAGAAATAGTTTTGCTGAAGTTTATGTTGAAATACTTGTAAATAAAATGAAGTTAATAATTGAAAGGAGAAAGTATGCCAGTCAACAGGGGTACTCTGGAGTACAACGAAATATAACCATGATGGCGAATCATGGTTGAAAAAGAGTATTGAAAAGAATTAATTGAACTTTTGTTATTTTAGCGAAACGAACTGGTTCTGGATAAACAAACTCAGGTTCTGGAGGTAAAATTTATAAAAATTGAAAAGAATAACAAAAGAAATAAACATTTAATTATGAGATTTAAAATATCACTCAAATTCATTTGCAGAAAATGGAAGAATTTTCATCATGTTGTCAAGTTAACGTAATATACCTAGTGTTGTTGAACTATGTTGGGAGGAAATTACTTTTTATCGTATTATACTTCTAGTTAAGAAATATCGAATTTTAATTAGGAGATTTACGAATATTTTGGACTTGAGTTAATTTATTTTGAGTGTATAAGAGATGGCTATCAAAAATCTGATTTGAGTGTCATTTGGAATCACAGTTCAACTCCGATTTTCTTGTACATTGTGTTTCAATAATTTCATGCACTAATCAGAAGATAAGGCACAATTAATTCGAGGCGCAAATAATTGAGTAGGAAAACCCCAAGCTTCTTTTCATCTCTTTATTTGATGTGTGCATTAGGCTGGAGGGGATAGATGAAGATATGACAGCGCCCATGGTGGCAGGAGAAGGTAATAATCCTGGTAAGCACAAGCTGAAAACTTTCAGTTTCTGTGGTCTCCACGTTTATTCACTTAAAAATATTGTACCATACTTCAGATACATTATTATTATCGTAGTGGCAACGGTTGGGTAGTATCACAACATACATACCTATAATAACAATGAGCTATTGTTGTGTAGTCGATTGCAAAAATAGTACCAAAAATAGTACGTGTAAATTTTATATATCTTAAGAGATATTCCGACAAGTTATAAATGCCAAGGTAAATATAGGTTAGGGCCAGTACTGATGAAAATGTCGATGATAAGAGAAATAAGAGTTATTTAAGTGAAATGAAAGAGATAATATGTTCGACAGACGTGTCGATGAAAACGCCACATGGTACCAAGAGGATTCATCTGGCATCTCGTATCTATTAACCAAAGATCCTGTTTGTTCGATTTCCACACCAAGCATCCAAATACGATGGGACAGAGAGAAATGGAAAGAAGGGCATTGTGAGTTATTGGGAATTGTAAAGGTATACATATGTTGAAAATGTGAGAGTTAAATGGAAATGGTTCAAAAAAATGTGAAATATGAGTAGAAAATAAGTACCTAAAGTGGAATTTGGAAATGAGAAACCTGGTTGACTTGGTAGAATACAGGTTAGTCACTCGATTGGTAACACGAAAGCGTCGCATTAGGAGAAGGAAAAACACCCCTATTAAATTTAGTATAATAGATCTCACGAATTGTCATATTGTTTTTTTTTTGGTATAATTGTTCTTCCAGTAGTCTACGCAAATAAACTTGTGATTCAGAGACTACCCACTGCTGGAAGGATCGCTTGCTGGCTTTTGCTGAGGTAGATTCGTCTTAGGACCGGAGTACCGGAGCATTCGATCCACTAAGAGGTTCAACAGATGGACAATTAGTGAGTTGGTGTATACGATGTGTGGGTGCCTATTTCAGTTTTTTTTTGGTATAAAGAACTTTAAAAATAATTATTTGTTGGTATAAGAGTAACAGGGAAATCTGGAGTACCAATTTATTTGTGGATAAAAAAAATTGTTACTAATCTTAGGGGAGGCGAATGTAATAAAATGCAATATTTGATTGAAATATTTACTTTTCCAATTCGACGAATACCCAAATCATTTGGATAGACTATTTATGAGCATATTTCCGGTCACAGAGTAGGCACCCCTTCATGGTACAGGCAAAAATAGGATAAAATATCCCACGAAGAGTTGATTCGGTTCACTGGTAGCTATGAGGAAAGGTTATTTCATCGTCATAAAATGACATTTCATATATGCATATGATGGTTTACAAAAGATTTTCCTGGGAGAATAATAAGATCAGAAAATATTGTTAATATTTAGAGTTAGAGTAGCGTGGAAGTATTTTTTTCCATTCAAATAATTGTTTCTAACTTTTACGCTCATAAGTAATAAAATATTGTATTTTTAATGTATATATCTGCGGCTAGGAAAATAATTGTTAAAAGTTGATAGGAATATATCTAAAATCACTGGCCTATTGGTGGTATACGTTCGTAAGCTTTATTACTGGAAGATGCTATCCCCTAAAAATGACCCAACCATGCTTGTATCAGGAAACCGAAACATGTGTCACATATGTTTGACAAATGGGTAAACGAGACAGTAAGGAAATTCTTGGATTGGTAGGAGAAACCAGTTCGGTTCGAAGTCTTAGACGATACACACCTCTCTCATGGCATTAATATTTTTTGTGATATAGGTTTTGCCAGCCTGATGTTAAGTTACTCAAAATTTCTATCATTAAAATAAGTAATAGTCCGATTCAGACTAAGTTCAATTGATTAAATTTCATTACGATTTAAATGATAAGAATTCTCTTATGGATATCCTTTCTGTTATTTTATGAGTAGTATTAGGGACCAAGCCACATATAATTAATTCAACTGAGCTTAATAAAGTTAAAATGTGTTTCAATGCTCAATAAGTTTTTTATTCAGAATTAATGAGAGATAATGTTAAAAGAAAAGGAAATCTGGAACTTATTCAGTATAGAAGTTACAGGTCTCAAAGTCTCTTTCAGAAATTGAGAACCTGAAAGTTTAGAATCAGTGATAGTGCCCAAGTATCCAGAGTTCTTCCAGTCTAGCGATGGTCTATGGTGTTCAAAGTTAGAATTTTCGGAAAGGAAATTAGCTTGGTGATTCTTGAATCTACGCCAGCACAACTCTTTCGAAGGGAATTTCGCAACCGCTCGCAGATCAAAGAAAAAAAAATAATTTAAATTTTATAAATCACATTTTTCAAAATAATGAATTAATAATAAAGAAGACCAGTGTTGCAGCAACATATCTTTTGTCACATATGGCAGACAGTGTGTGTGTGAGTTGCACAAATTCCATAATTAATTGTGAAACCATTCCCAATGGATTTTTCTTTCTCCCTTGAATTATTCAATAGGTTTGAAATTCAGTTTATCGATATTGTGCTTGAATTCACTAATTTTGTCACTATAACCACATTTTTACTACTTTCTCTTCCCTAAGAAGTCAACCCAACTTCAATTTTTTAAGGAAAATTTTCGAAAATTTATCCTATCTCTTAATTCTACAATGTCGGTTATGGATATCAAACTAAAATCATTTTGAACGAAAATTACAGAGTAGGATTCTAGGTATCACCGAATTGGTAAATTATTATCCATATAAAATTTTATCTCCCAAACTTTCCATCCAATTCGTTGAGTCAGCACCTGTTGAGAAGAGCTACACATAAAAGTGATCCCATTAGTGAAACGAGGTGATTTTTTACTGAACTAGGCAGAATTGATTTCACCGCAATCTCATGTGTAATTTGCATGTCTAACTAATTTCATGTAACCAGAAAAACTTATTGAAAGGAAGAACCGCGGTAGTCAACAAGTACATGACAATATAGCTGAGCAATAAAACGCAAGAAATTATACATCTATCCAGGGATATCGTTAGTTCGGGTGATTACCATTTGAATTGTCTACCAATTTTATCAACGTCCTCCAAATTCTTAAACGATGGAACCCGACTTTTCCACAATTAATGGCCAAAATGACAGCTTGTTACAGCGGATAAATGATCTGAAAATTAAATTGAGAAAAATAAATGTTAATAAATGTGGGTATACAAATAAATAATATGAAAAAAGATAACGAAAGACTCAAGTAGGAAAATGATAAATTGAACAATATAATTTTTAACACAATACAATATCAAAGACTGAACGGTCAGTTGAAATGCAGTAGAGACCATGTCTATCATTTTTCATGACAAACTGAATATTCCTTTTAAAAATGATAGATTCTTATAGAAACTAGACTTTGGCATGTGAGGCCTAATGGCCCTGCAGAGATATACAGCATTCAGTATACAAATGAAATAGGATTTTCGGATAGCAACCACCGCAGAAACCCAGCTTCAATATCGCGCCCAATGGGGTAACATTCCCAAGTTGTTACTCAATTGAACGCACTTGAAGCCCTCATCGTATTCGTCAATCTCGCATAACGCCATGCAATCTGACATATAGTTTACTTTCAAATCAAATACCCAATAATCGCCAACATATACTTGGACTGGTTCAAAGAATGTGCTATACGGGAGATATAATACAAAGCAAAACCACGGAGATAAACACTGTCAGATTTTATTCTCAAGAATATACATCATCAGGGATTCGATCAAATTCACGATGGAAATGGAAATCAACGATCAATGTGAATGCTCACTTCTGTCTATAGGAAGAAGACACATACGGGACAGTATCTCAACTGCAGCTCCAATTGTCCGAGTTCAATGAGAAAAGGATCGTATAACATTGGTAGAAAGAGCGATGCACATATGCATCCCAAACACCATTGACCTTGATCACTTCACAACTGATTAGATACGGTCAGTGAACAGCATTGGGAAACTAGCAAACGCTACTACTTTTGGAAAGCTCGCTGCAATCTTCATCGACAGGATAGTTCACCTTGGAAGACATCCTTTTTGACCGCTATCGTCTGAAGTTAATTAAAAGTGGGACCCGCTGCAGACGAACCAAGAAAGCTGCTCCAGTGGGAAGGGACATCACAAGTGCAGCCGTTCCACTACCAGAAGATTGGAGGAATTCAATAGCACTGGAGAAAAGCAAGAACTTCTTCAACATGACTTTGGGGCCGTCGAAGTCGTTGTATCAAGGGGGCTCACACATGAAGAGGATATGCGATCAACCAACCACTAATCCGATGTAAGTGCCCTATCTGCGACACATGAAGAGGCCGACATACGCGTTGTACTACATGCTGTGCACACCGATGCTGACAACGTCGAGTGACACAGCGAAAGAAAGGAGGTATCTCCCAGTCCATTAAATCTGCAAAATTATTCCCAATGCTCAAAAGGAGAACACCTTGGCGCTATATTCAGTCACGGGTTGCGACTCGACATCTCCCCTTGCAACGATAACGAAGAAAGCAGCGTGGAAAGTATTCTGAACGACCCCGGGCACTCTCCACTGACTCCCTCATCAAAGGCCAATGTAGAGAAATTCCTGGTACAGCTCTACATGTTGGTATAGTTTTTTTTTCCATCTTCGGTTTATTTAATGTCGAAACGTTTCTGCTTGTCTAACAGGTGGGGCAAAGACCTACCCAGCGGGAAAGAAGCCAGACATCAGCTTTTCGGTGTTGTGAAAAAGCCGGAAGCCTTACCTCCAACAAGCGAAGCGCTGCGACTATGGATCCTAAGATGCCATTACCAGATAAAGACATGATAGCAAGCGGCGGTATACTGTAAGTAAAACCACTTGCTTTTCGGCACTAACAATTGAAAAAGCGTTTCAGGTGAACGTGTGGAAAAATGCTAATCTTGCCCGACTGGTGGTGATGGATCCTGAGTCATATGGGTGGAGACTTCACCAAGACCAGTACATTCCCATCCTTATGACCCTTGTGCCCGTCTCCAAAGCATGAACGGATATCCTAGCCTGTAATTGTTCATCCCAGTGCCCGACTCTTTGAATAACAACGTATTGCGACTGCCTCCATATTATCCGGATCTGAATCCCACTGAGTTGCTTTGGGCTGAAATGAAAGAATACATCGCCAGGAAAAACGTGATTTTCAATTTTAACGGGATCATCAATATTGTGGTGACTTCTTTGAAGAATTCTCAGCCGAATAATGGAAATCTCGGTGTGAGCAAGCTGAACGGTTTAAGAACGAATATATTCTAAAGGAACCAACGAGAGATATAGTTGTGGTACAGATTATTAATAACTTGGGCCAAAAATATAGAGATTCGGAAAATGATGAAACTGATGGGTACATACAAGACAGCGATTTGTCTGGAATAGAGAAATTAAATGAAGATAATGGGGCTCAAAAATTAACTTTGAAAATAATGAAAACTATGGTAATTTGTAAATTGTATGTGTCAATATGTTTGTGAATATTGTTTGGAATTATAATTATTATTTAGTTATTGGGTATATTGTTGATTCATTATTATTATTTTTTTATGTATATTAATGCAAATGCTACTATAGTATATGCTTTTCAGATAAATACATATATAATAAAAAAATTGCCTGTCTTGGCAATAATGCAGTTGATTTGAAATCATTCACACATAAAACAATGTAATTAGCATGCCGGAGTCTCTTGAAATAATTAAACATCAATATTTAGACAATTTCTTAAATGGAAATTGGATCTCAATAAATCCCCATTGTGTTTTATTTACCATTGATAATACTTCATTTCGAAATTACTGAATAAGCCTCTTTTAAACCCGTAATTATTTTGTATAACTAAATTCCTTAACTGAAAATGCATTACGAATAATTGTTACACCAACTATACATTTAAGGAACTTTCCGTTCTATGTCTCTGTTGCACAATGACTCTTCCTTCGATGTATATCAGAAGCCAAGCTAGAATGGTCGACCTGTACATATACAGGCTGAGTCAGTAGTACTTTGACAACTTTCAGGAGGTGATTCCTCACAATATTCTAATATGAATTGTCCAAATAAATATATGTGCGGAAACGCTTCGTTTCTAAGATACAAGGTGTTAAAGTTTTATTTTTATTTTCTTTTTTTTTCAAATAACTTGCGAAATACTGACCTTAATTAAAAGAAAATTGGTATTGAGAGGTTTTTTGAGGTGTCGAATTCGAACCTGATGTTATTATTGCTCTTACTCGTAAAAGGCGCCACCTACACGTCTTTTCTTTTTTGAAGATTCATAACTTTTTTGAGCGTACTTCTAGCACATTTTTCAGTAAAAAAATCAATCCCTCTATGATATCTACGTAAAAAAGCTACCCCTGTTACAAGTCGCTATAAGCAACCGTTTCCTAGATATTTGGACTTGAAAATTTCAAGTCGATTATTTGATAATCGATGCGTGTTGAAGTTATTACCATTATTTTGCATTTTTCACAAGAATGCTTAGGAAATGAATTTGACCTTTAAGTAAGTTGTTTTGGTAATTACATATCATGTGACAGTTAAACGTTTTGTTGTTTCGTTGAAGTTTCTGTAAGTTTTGAAACACAAATTTTGAGAAAATGGATTATTTAAACAATAATGTTCATTAAACAATAATGTTCATTTCGTTTATGGCCTTGCGGATGGCAATGCGCGTGAAGCAAGACGTATTTACCAGCCTCCACCGTCGTTTGGCAGAAACAGGTAGCTTTAAGAGGGCAGCTGATATTATTGGAAGACCACGAGCAGTCCGAACCCCAGAATTGGGAGAAGCTGATTTGAACGCTCTCGAGGAGAATCCAGAAACAAGTACAAGAATAATTGCTGAAGCTCTCAGTTCTACTCAGTCCACCGTATGGAGAATTATCAAGGATCAACAATTTTATCCATACCATATTCAAAGGGTACAAGCTCTTTTGCCACGAGTCTTTCTCCAACGCATCACTATGTGTCAGTGGTTTTTGAGAAAATTGTCTGGAAATCCTCAATTTTTAATATATGTACTCTTCACGGACAAGGCAATTTTCTCCCGAAATGCTATCACAAACTTTTATAGCAACCATGTTTGGGCTCTGGAAAATCCGCACGCAGTTAGTGAGAGACATTATTATTATCAATTTTCTGTAAATGTATGTACGGCAATAATTGATAATTACTTTATAGATCCTTTCTTACTTCCGTTCCGACTGGATGGCGCAACTTACACAGACTTTTAAGAAAATGAATTGCCGGGACTACTTCAGAATGTACCATTAGAAATTCGTATCCGCATGTGGTTTATGCATGATGGGGCTCCGGCCCATTTTAGCGTTGTAGCCAGGGAATTCCTTAACACTGTCTATCCAAATTGATGGATCGGTAGGGGTGTAGAAGAACCTAACCAGGCGTAGGCACCAAGGTCCCCAGATCTAAACCCGCTAGATTTTTATTTTTGGGGACATTTATCACTAGTTTATAAAACTCCAGTAGCAAACGAGGAAGATCTAAGAAACCGAATAGTAGACGCCTGTGAAACAATAAGAAACACACCAATACCCAAGCAGCATTATAGTGACGGAAACAGATACTGCAACTTCGACTCGGTGGTTATCACGTAATCACCACTAAATCTACCACTGTACAGTAAGAATAACTAACATTGTATATGTGTATGGTTGTAGTCACGTAATTCCCATCCAGTTCTATAACTTATTTGTGTCATTTGAGGTGTCTGAAACATTATGGCCACTGAGCAAATCACTTTAAAGGTTTTCCAACTCAAAAGTGGAAAATAACCGTTGCGGTAACCATCCTGTACCACTTAAATATCACTTGGAAGTCACTTTCAAGATAGTATGATAGTTTTGGTGACGTTTTGGTAACTTCCATAAAACCTTCAATGTGGCAGGCACTTGATTGTGATATGTGGTGATGGTTGCCACGTTCTTGCTATCTCCATAGTGATAACCACAGTTCGCATTTAATAAAAGTCACTACAAATTACAATAACCTTCAAAATTCACCATTCCGCGCGATGACGAAAGCTAACCTAAGTTTTCTCAAATTATTTTATTGTGGATTACAAAAAGTTCGTTTTATCTGTTACGTGAAACGTGAATGATATTCATTCAATATGAAATGGGTTATGCGTTTTCAATAGACAATTTCCCTTAATTTCAAAGTGTTAAAAAGATTAATTTAAATAGATCGGATCTTTGACTTGTGCTCCTGCTTACTATTTATACTTTGATTGTTAATTCTGTTTGCATAGCCATCATTTTCATTGCTTGTTAATTGATAATTGTTACTTGATACTTAATAATTGTTGATTGGAGCTGCATATATCCACTATACTTGCAACATGTCCTTTTTTATCAATTAATGAACGTGTAACCGCAATTTCGAGGTTATAACTTTGAAGTGGCAGGTTATAATAGCCCGACGTGTTCGCCCCTTTCAAGGGTATAGACCTATTGTAATTTTTAGGTTATAACTTTGAAGTGGTGAGTCATGGGCCTGCGACGTGGGTGCCACTTTCCAGTGGTGGAAAAGTTAATAATTTAGTTCCACTGGGCACTTTATGATGGGAGGAGCTTTAGAGTGGTATATTTACACTTTCTGCCACTTTGAAGTTATATCCTCCAAAAGCCGCCATATTTACAGAAAATGCTGGGTCGCCATTATTAGAGAAATGATCGAAATATTCAATAAAGATTTTGAACAATTTATTTGAATACTATTTAGTTCCCTTTATTTTATTTTATTCTACATATTCAAGATTTCTTGAAATAAAAACTACTTACCCAAACGTCAAATTCATTTCCTAAGCATTCTTGTGAAAAATGCAAAATAATGGTAATAACTTCAACACGCATCGATTATCGAATAATCGACTTGAAATTTTCAAGTCCAAATATTTAGAAAACGGTTGCTTATAGCGACTTGTAACAAGGGTAACTTTTTTACGTAGATATGATAAAAGAATTGGTTTTTTTTACTGAAAAATGTACGCTCAAAAAAGTTATGAATCCTCAAAAAAGGTGGCGCCCCCACGAGTAAGAGCAATCAGGTTCGGATTCGACACCTCAAAAAACCTCTAAATACCAATTTTCGTTCAATTAAGGTCAGTATTTCGAAAAAAAAAAACGAAAATAAAAATAAAACTTTAACACCCTGTATCTTGGAAACGAAGAGTTCCCGGACATACATTTATTTGGAAAATTCATATTAGAATATTGTGAGGAATCATCTCCTGAATTGATTTGTTTGAAAATATGAACAGGATGTTCATAAAACCAACACCTCCTGAAGTTTGTCAAAGTTTCTGACTCACCCTGTATTTGAAAGTCAGTAGTATTTCTGAAAAATCTACCTAAAAGATACTAAATATGCAAGTTCATACAAATCGGTTCATTGTTTTAGACGCTAGAGGTACACAAGACAGACATATTTATTTTATAAAAGTGATATACAATCGGTTTTTCTCAATATATTGAATTCGAAGTTTTTAACGATCAGGATAGTTCCTGTCTCTATAATCACTCGGAAGCAAAAAAAGACCACAAAATATAATTTGAGAATATATTTTCATTCATTATCGTACAAACTAAGTTTTTTGAGTAATTCAAAATGTTCATTTCATTCCAGCCTGTCTTCAGTATCTCTCGCTATGTGAATGAGTCATGATTATTCTCGACAACACTATAAAGACAAATGAAATGATATTTAATGTTACTACTTCACCTCGATATTGAAGCTTTGGAGGTCTGCCTAGTCATAAAAAATACGAGGCTGCTGCTCTAAGGTCAATTCCTAGTTGTTTGTACCTGTAGTCTTACGTCCATTTTGGAAAATAATCAGGTATCTTTGTTATTCATTCACATATTGATCACTTTTTATGCGATTGTGAGGCATGAATGTGTTCTTGATTTGTTTTGTTCCGTGTTAATAAAAATAGTAATGATAAAATAACGTCAATCAAGAGCTCATTAGAAAAATGATCAATTAGAAAAAGTAGAAGGATGTACCTTGTAATGAAGGTTGATGAATAAACATGATTTTCGCAAAACTATTTTATTTTTCCATACTAACAAAAAAGTGATTCCTGAAATGGGTTGTATTTTTAAAACTGTTTTTATCAACAGTAGAATAACAAAAGGTAGAAAGGCTGTAATGAAGTTACAGAAAAAAACATATAGTAAAAGAAAAAAAAACATTTCGTCACTTCCCAGAAAAAATGAATAACCCAAGGATTTATCACATTTCCATAGATGTTGGATAATTGCTTGAGATTTGAACATACTTCAGAGTTGTTTGTTTTCCGCATTCATTTCGTAAAAATGGAGATTCGCCAAAGTCAAAACAAAAATTATTTTTTTCAACCAACAACTCATGAATTCACAGATTTCGTTCGAATTGTGTACTTTGGGTAGGAAGTCACCTGTTCGCAACTTTGAAAAAAAATTTGGTACCTATATCTTTGCCGATCATGGTCCCCTGAACGATCTATTTTCATGATTCAGTTTCTGCAAATTCCGAGTTCATGAACAGTTTTTGCTTTGAAAATAATGCATGATGACGTTTACGAATTTTAGGTAGATTTCAATAGTAGGAACGTCATCTAAACAAGACTTTTGATATATCTGCGCCGATCATGGTCCAGAACCTAAAAATACAATCAGTTCCAAAGTTTATATATCTATATACAGTGCGCGCGTAAAGTATGGAAACATGAAGATATCTTTGGAAATACAATAACAAAATTTTGGTTATGTATATTAGATGGACCAGCGATTTTAAATTTTATATTTTCGACGTTGCCAAATGTAGAGTTTCTGAGATATACGAACAATATGTTTATTTTTGAATGGGACAACCCGTATATTTTACAATTTTCTGTTTCAGTTTTTTATTGCCGATGTAGCATACAAACTGTTACTGACCATTAATTTTAAGAAATTAGGAAAAACAATTTTATTTTGTAATTAATATTGCAGTATAAACAGAAAACAAAACCTAAAGAAAAAAATCAAAGGAGATGTTCAATATGACCTCCTTCTTTTGGAAACAGAAATCCATTCTGAATGAAAATTCATCCAAGAATTTTCTAATCGTTTCCAGAAAAATTAGTGCTATCTCCTCTCTAATTCTGTCTTTCAGTCCTTGGATAGTCTGTGGCCAATTCTAATACACTTTGCTTTTTAAATAACTCCACAAAAAATAATCTAGAGGTGTCAAACCCGGAGATCTTGCTGGCCATTCGATAGCTCCTCTTCTTCCAATCCAACGATTTGGAAATGTAATGTCGAGAAACTCACGAACGCCTCGAAGATAATGGGGAGGTGCTCCATCTTGTTGAATCCCAATTGATCTATTCACGATATGAGGATTTATATCATCAGGAAAGAGTCTGGCTAATTCTGGAATTAACTCTAATTCTAAAACTGCCCAGTATTCTTCACCTGTCATGGTACTATTCCAAAAATAAGGTCCATTAATGGTTTTATTGATAATTCCTGCCCACACATTGATCTTTTGTGGATACTGCGTATGTGCCTCCACCATGTGATGATGATTTTCATTTGACCAGTAGCTGCAGTTTTGTTTATTGACCGTGCCATTTAACTGGAAAGTAGCCTCATCAGAAAATGGATTTGATTAAAGAAATTAGGATTAGTGTCAAATCTATTTAACATTGTTTCACAGAACTCCATTCTGGATCTGGAGTCTTGTTCAGTTCCTGTAGCAATTGTACTTCATAGGGATGCCAATTTTATTTTTTAAATGTTTACGAACAGTTGTTTGACTGAAGTGATTTTCGGTTGCAACATTCCTAGTAGCCTTATGAGGGTCTTCAACCATCGACAAAAAAAAGGCAAGTTTTAGTTTGCTCTGGAATAGCAGAGCGGCCACATTTTGGGAGTTATTGTACATGTCCACTTTCCTCAAATTTATGAATAATTTAAGATACAGTACCACGTGCTATAAGAGTTCTGTATTCATACTTGTTATTAAATATTTCACATACCTCATCGTGTGTTCGTGTCCTACAAATAATGTCGCAATAAAACATACTAGAATTTCATAATATTATGGCATCGCCTGTCACCACATCCTTTTAGTATTAAAATTTCAATTCTTTGACGCTCTGTTAAAATGTACCATTGTATTTTACTCTGATTTGTATCGCTGGTAAGCCTATTTTCAAAAACTATCACGACGTGCCCACTGACAGTAAATCACGACGTATAGTTATTCTAACCCCAATTGGAACGGCAATAAAAATAAGAGCACTACGAGGAGTGTTCATATGCACTGCCCGGCAAATGGGAAATGTATATACACCAGTGTTTTTACTTTCAAAGCGTTCCTGATACAATCATAAAAAAGTTAAGTGGTGGGGCACTAGTTGCCCATATTATTAGTAAAGGCACTATCAAATATATTTTAGGAATAAAAGCTCGGCTAGCTGGATTGGACATTGGTGAGGTTAGGAATCATCCATTGAAAATAATTTTATCAATATGGCTTTCTGGAGACCTTTCGAAACAAATAATAAAATTCAGTTGAGATAACATGTGTGTTCTTTTACATGGGGTGATCAATTGCTATGATTGTAAGAATAAGTAACTGCAAAAATACCAGTGGAAAATAATATACCGACGCCTATGTCAATTGGGAAGAGAAATCCCTCACGAAACTTTTTTTGTCGGTCCAAGTGGGATTAGAAATACTTGATTTAACGAAATGAAACCGATATTCATATCATGTTTATCAGTACAAAAAAAGCAAAGACTTTTTTAAACTTTAAAAACCAAGGCCCTTTTTTTTTTTTTAAATCAACGGTTGCAATAAAAAAATGTTTCCTCATTTCTTGAAATAAATGGTTAATATTGGCCATTAACAGTTTGTATGCCGCATTGGGAATAAAAAAACTGTAACAGAAAATTGTAAAATATATGGGTTGTCTCATTTAAAAATAAACATATTGTTCGTATATCTCAGGAACTCTACATTTGGCAACGACGAAAATATAAAATTTAAAATCGCTGGTCCATCTAATATACATAACCAAAATTTTGTTATTGTATCTTACGGGGTGTCAAATATATCTTCATGTTTCCATGGGTGCGTGCAAGCTCCATATCTTTTTTTCTATTAAAGCTATCGACTTTTTTAACGATTGGTCCGATAATGAGGCACATTCTAAAAATATTTCTATTCATATACAGGATATCCCAAAACAAGATACACAAGATCTGTTTTTTTCAAAAAACAACCCCCATTTTTGAATTTGCCGCTAAATTGTCGTTATAACGTACCTGGTTTCTTAGACTTATCTGCAATAGTTTTTGACTTATGTCAATTTGCGTCAAAATAGCGTCGTGCATAGACCAGCAGAAAAATCCACGATTTTAGAACCATTCAAGATAACTCAACCAACTTTTTCCAGTAAATTCCTTAGGCTTCAGCGTATCATTTGAGATACAAGCGAACTGGGAGTCGATTTTCCATCGCCTACTACGATTTTTAAAAGACAAACTACGAATGGCAATAACTCGACCTTATCAAATGCAACACCCTATTGCATCATTGCATGGTATTTTTCAATAGCTTTTTGCCGAAATAGGGTTGTGGGGTCTACTTTGTAAAATTTGCTGAGGAATGTCAACTTCATCGGGGTCCATTGTCCAGTCTCCGTCACTGATGTTTGCAATGTATACTTTTAAATTATGTAAACATCGTCATTATTTTTATGACTAATTTTTCTCTTTCGTTTTTCTTCTTTTCTCTTCATTGATAATATTCTATTCTGAAATGCATGGAAATATAGTCACAATATGTAATGAAAAATAAAGATATTATAGGTTCTTGCTTCCACACGCCTTGTAAGGGGCTGAAATACTCTGGCGATATAGATTATTTTGTTTTTCTCCATATTATTTTGTATTATCTTGTATTATTTTGTGTTATTATTATGTAGTATTTCTGGAAAATAATCTATCTATCTGTTGCGAAATAAGAAATGTTCATGTTTTTTTTCGAAATGAAAGGAAAGGAATCGATCAGGCCGCTAGCGTAAAATTTAATAATTGACATCACTCGCGAAGAGTAGTGGATATGGTCTACTGTATTGGCGAAGTTGAGAGAAATCCTTCATTAGCAAGCAGAATCTACCATCAGAAAGCAAGAGTTCCATGTCTTCATTCCAAAAATTGAGAGATCGGTCTGAATTCACTGCCCTATACCAAAAAGGAAATTGTCGGTCGTCGGATCAATGAGGAAAATGATTTGCAAGTTTTATTGATGCTATAGGAAAATCCTCTCTTGAGCACTAGGGAAATAGCAACGAAAACGGATATATTTCACCAAGTAGTATGAACATAATAATATTGAAACATAAGTTCCACTCTTATCTGGAACCTACATTGAGAATTGTATGGCAATCATTTTACAAATATAGTTGCGTTTTGTATTCAAATGATTGGCATAATTAACGAGGATCATAATACAAAATTCTGATTTTTGATGAAGCAACGTTCAAGAACTACAAGTCGGCCAACAGACATAATATGCATTATTGTGCAATCGAAAATCCTCACTGGTTGAGGACTGTTGATCACCGAAAGAGATGGTCGCTTGATATTTGGAAAGGATTAATTGGAAATCACATTATTGGACCCAACTTTTTGACAATGTGCTGAATGGTGAAAGGTATTTACATTTTCTCCGCGAACCAGTTCCCAGAATGTTCGAAGAAGTGGATTTAAACACCAAAAAGACCATGTGGTTGCAACAAGATAGTACTGCAGTGCATAACCATAGGATAGTGCGAGAATTCTTAAATCAATCCTATCCTAATCGTTGGATAGGCAGAGGAAGTACTATTCCTTGGCCCGCGCAAACCTCAAACCTAACTCCTTCAAATTTCTTCCTTTGGGGATATGTGAACGAAAGAGTTTTCTTAGATTGTCCAACGACATAAAAAATCCTCAAGGCGAACTCTAGATTTAGTAGTCAATTCAAGTGAGAATGTCAATGAGTGTACAGTTACAAAGGACTGTCAACCCTTCGTTAAAGAGGATGTATATCATCCAACTTTGAATATCAATATTAGAATCAATATAGCTAAAAACATTATATTAGTTTGTCGCAAGAAAATAAGTATAATTTTAATGGGGTCTTAAATCAAACCAATGTAAACTATGCTTTAGATAAATTTGACACTATATATAGTCTAATCAACAAGTTCAAAAACGTGTTAAATAGATATAAAGCTCCTAAAAATATGAGCGATAGCTCATTCGATTCGGAATGACGTCTAGAAAAATGTTTTTAAGGGTTTATTAGCACGTAAAAAATTGCGATTGTTATTAACAAAATAAGATTAAAAAAAGAAGGTATTTCGTTTTTCGTTAATAATTTCTAAAATAATGATATTTAAGGAATTATGAAAAAGATCCTGAAAGAGGAGGAAATTTCCAATAAAAAAGTACCTCCCGAACTCTATCTCTATTATTTATAATTTTTTTAACGCTGAAAATAGGGCTCGCGAGGTGTTACGGATAGGCCGTCAAAAAGCCGTTATATCACCTAAAATAATTTTTTTATAGTATTAAATAACAATTTAAAAATTTTAATGAATCATGGTGTAATCTAGACACTAGAACGAAAAAAACCTCGGTAAAAAAAAATTTCATGTCATTTTTCAAAAAGTTACACCATTGTTAATTAACTATTTTTTTCCAATCTCTGTTTTTATAAATTACTACATAAAAGTTAAAATTTTTGATTTTAAATTATTAAAGTTCATTATTTTGTTAATTATAATTTTTTTTAAATTAACAAAAAATGAAATTTCTAAAAAATGTTATAAAAAAAATTTTTTTTTAGTAATATCTTATTATTGCTGTTTTTGCATCTAATATAGGTATTAATTAACATTGGAAAAAATGTTTACGTCATTTGTTGAGAAATTGTTTATAAACAGACTATTTTGGGATTTAAAAAAAAAAATTTCACCATCTTATTGCATAGGTAAAATTATGAAAAAAAAATTTGTCTCAAATATTTTTTTTTTATTGTTTCGGTTCCTCATTTCTCAGTTCCATCATCATCTTTTGATTTTTTGGATTCGTCATCAGTTTCATCTGAACCAGAATCGTCAGATCCGTAGATTTCTCGCATGATCTGACGATACTGCGAACTTTTTTGGTTTCGAGAATCGCCAATCAGTTTGTATCCAATATTATCATTGGCTTCTTCTTCTTCGTCTTCATTTTCTTCGCTGTTTTGTACGTTTTCGATGAGGTCGGACGCATTACTACAAGTTTCTCCTTCACACCCTTTACAAGATCTTGTGCATTTTATCCCATTTTTACGACAACTGCAATTTTTCGAGCAACTCGAAGTTGTACAACTGCAATGGATTAAATTCTAGTGATAAATGAATGAAAATGATCAATAGCGGAATGTAAATTAGGTATAAATTTAAACTAGTATATTATTTAAACAAAAATCTATATTGCTATAACTTATACGTAATTAGGAAGATATTTCATCATAGAACAAAAAAGTTCGTGAGTCCGTAGCTGTAACTATATTATTTAACAAGTTATAAGCTATGAAATTTCAAAAAATATTAAAAAATCTAAATTTTTTATAAACAAATGCTTATAACAACTGATAAACAATGGTTACAGAATCGATTTTGAATTAATTTTAAAGATAAATAAATCTTTTATAAAAATGATCTGGATGTCCTTTACCGAATCTCTCATGGCTCAAAAGTTATAACAATTTATAACTTGAAAAAAATTTTTTAAAATTTTTTTTAAGTTGTTTTTGTTCTTTTTTGAAGTTTTCTAAAAAAAATATAACGGTTAATATTATTTGTTTATAACAAATTGTTAAGTTAATAAACAATGAAATTATTTATAAAAAAAATTATTTCTCTGTTAATTCATTGAAAAAGGTCAATGATGATTTTTGAGAATAAAATAATTTCTCAACTAATTATTTAAACAATTGAAATATAAAAAAAAAATTATAAACAATAAAAAAAATTATTTAGGAATTTTTTTTTTTTAATCATAATTTTACCTATGCAAAAAGATGGTAAAAAAAACGTTTTTGAACTTGTTGATTAGACTAATAGAAGGAAATAGTACAAGACTTACAACGAATACAAATTTTGAAAGAAAAGGATATATACAGAAAGTTGATTTCGGTGAGAAGCTACTTCAAAAATAAATTCATAGATAGGTATTAGAAAACAAGTTTAAATAAATATAAAATTAGAGGAACGTAAATATCTACACGAGTTGGAAAGAGAAATAACTACCAGTGTTAATAACTTTTGGAATTATACAAAAAATAGAAGAAATAGCGCTTTGAGTTTGGGAAATTATACTTGAAAGGATGAGCTAATGATTTCAAGATATTTAAAAAGGTACAAACTGTAAGGACGTGAATAGATTATCGAACGGAGTGTTACAAACAAATTACATTTCCAAGTGTTACACAATGACAATAACACGTGTTAAGGAACCCATTCATTATGAATACACGATGAAAACCAATACACTTAGAAGATGCTTTGAAGTTGAGGAACTAGGTGTTACATATACTTACAATTTGTTATTTGCATGTCATATAAAGAATATAAGCAAATCGGCCAATCATATGTTAGGATTCTTAATAAGACAGAGCTCAAATTTCAATATCTTCAATACTGTAAAACTGGTATGGATAATATCAAACAACTCTAATGAAACTTGAGAAAATTCAAAAAAAATTCCAAATTTATATTTCAAAAAATATCAAACAAGGCCAGGGGTCACTATTACCAGATCTACACAACTGAGAAGTGAATTGAAAATTATATCATTGAATAATAGACGTCAAATTAACTTGATTCTTTATGATAAGGTTAACAATAATACAGTGCTTCTCAAAAGTCCGCTCCCCCCCTCTTATTTTTGGAACGATTTTACATAAACAAGTGAAATTTGGAAACTGAATATTAAAGGTTGTAAACTTCCCTACTAGTGATGATAGATGACGAAATCGTCAAAGATGACGTCACAAGGAACCCTACGGCAAGCGACACCTCTTTTAAAAGATATCGAAAAAACCTATTCAATGATACTAATTTTGTTTGTGTTTATGGCAGTTTCAATGGCTCATTAGTAAACATTAAAATTTGAATTCCATTCAGTATGATATTAATTACAGATTTAAGAATCAGTATCTACCTAAAAAAATTGCTCGAAGTGACCTCCATTTACTTCCTGACAGTGAAATATCCTATTTTTAAACTCTTCTCGTACTTTTGCAAATGTGTCTGCGGAAACAGCCTCACATTCTGCAACAATACGTTGTTTTGAAACGTCAATATTGTCAGGCTCAGTGGCGTAAACCTTCAATTTAAGGTACCCCCACAGAAAAAAATCCAAAGGTGTGAGGTCCGGTGATCGAGCTGGCCATTCCGTTGAACCTCGCCGTCCAATCCATTTACCACATACTCCTCATCCAAATACCGTCTCACTGCACCGTAATAGTGTGGAGGAGCACCATCCTGTTGGAATGTTATTTCCAAATTGCCGAATTCATCTGGATTATCTTCCAAAATTTCAAGGATTAACGGTTCTATTGCGTTTTGCAACAGCTCCAGATAAACCTCACCAGTTAAATCAGTATTTAAAAAAAAAGGCCCAACGATGTGGTTTCCCAGGATACCTGCCCAAATATTCACCTTCTGGGGAAATTGGGTATGTGTTTCACGAAACAGGTGAGGATTTGCGTCACTCCAATACCTCACATTCTGTGTATTTACATTTCCATTTAGATAGAAAGTACTTTCGTCACTAAAACAAATTGTTTTGACGTAGTCTGGCTGTTGGCTAATTTTAGTTTCCATATTTTCACAAAATTCTAGTCTTCGGTCTGGGTCATCGTCTGAGAGTTGATGAACCATATTTAATTTGTATGGATGAAATTTGTTTTTTTTTCAATACCCTGTGTACTGTACTTCGACTGACTTCACAGGTAGATGCAACGTGAGTTGTTGAAGAAGTAGGATTAACTATTACTTCTGCCAGTATATCAATTTTTTTCTCATCAGAAATTTGTGGTCTGCCAGATCGTTTCGCATCATTAATACTACCGGTTGTCTCAAACTTACGAAGAAGCTCCCTTAAATAAGTCCTCGGAACGGGGCGATCGGGAAACCTCTCATTGAAAATGCGTTCTGCTGCATGAATATTTTGTCCAGTTTCACCAAGAATTAGGATCGCTGCTACTTTATCACCTAAAGCACGTACCATTTCGTTTCTTGAAGCACTTAAACGTTCGGCTCACAACAGTTTAACAAATTATTAAAATGTACAAAAATATTGAAAGTACCAAAAGCTGCTAAAACAGTTAAACGTTCGATCAACAATACACAAATTATTAAATGTACAAAAACTTGGACAATTACAAAAACATCGAATAAGGGAGACTAACAAAAACGTCAGCTTATTTGACAACTATCCAGAGGCGGAGCTTGAATTTGGAATTTTAGTATTGACTGATTCAATTCATCACAGCTTTGCGTTTTTTAAAAGCGAGTTGCCAAAACTGCCATAAACACAAACAAAATTAGTATCGTGTTGAAAAGGGAAACATTCTCAATTAAATATTGATAGAAAGATTTTTCTGTGAATTGAAAAATCCACGATTGAAATGAAGTTTATCTTTCAGTTGCAGATGATTCCACATCTGATTTTATGAACATCCTGTTTATATTTTCAACAAATCAAAATTAGTATCATTGAATAGGTTTTTTCGATACCTTTCAAAACAGGTTCGCTTGCCGTAGGGTTCCATTTAAAATTATTGGTTGTGACGTCATCTTTGACGATTTCGTCATCTATCATCACTAGTAGGGAAGTTCCCACTATAATATTCAGTTTCCGAATTTCACTTGTTTATGTATAATCGTTCCAAAAATAAGAGGAGGGGAGAGGACTTTTGAGAAGCACTGTAAAATTGCGCCCGATATATTATCTTTAATACGATTTAATGTTCTTCCTCATAGATCTCGAACATCAGCAATGTTAAATATTCCATTTTTGTTTACAACTTGCAAATGAATTGAATCTGTTCATTGATCTGGATTGGACACTTTCCAGGTCTACATTTAGAAGGATTTTTTTTAATACCTCTTGAACTCTTCATTGTAATAGAATTATTGTATGTGTTCATGATTGCAGCAGGTATGATGTAAAGTGTGATTTTCGGAAGCCTTTCGTTAAACTGATGGAGCAATGCTTGCTAGAGTTCAAGGCTCATTTTCTAGAAGACTAGCAGCTTGTGAGGAATATGATGGTGACCTATTTGAGCATTTATAAGTAGCATTTTCCCAAAATTGTAACATTGTTTCCTGTTAATCATATTTTTTATTCCTATGAAGATTACTAGAATTGTTTCATTTGTGTTGTACTCCTGTTTCTATTGCAATTTCATTTTGTTAAAACAAATTCGTTTCAGAATTGTATGGATGCGTCTAATTTTACAACAGCGGCCAACTCGATTCCCTTTTTTTTCGAAAAATCATCAACATTTCTTTTTTTTGCAATAATGCATGCATGCCAGTTTAGCAAAAATGGCATGCAATGATGCAATAAAATGCATTTGATAAAGTCGAGTTATTGACATTTGTAATTTGTAATTTTCAAAAAATCGTAGTAGGCGATGGAACATCGACACTCAGATGCGCTAAAGCCTAAGGAATCGTTGAAAAAAGTTGGTTGAGTTATCGTGAGAGGTTCTGAAGTTATGAATTTTTCTGTGGGTCTATGCACGACGCTATCCTGACACAAATTGGCATAAGTCAGATTCGTTATAACGAAAATGTAGAGGCGAATCTAAAAATTTTACAATAAATAATAGTTTGAAAAAACTAAAAAAACGCTTTTTAGAAAACCAGACTGAAAAAATAGAAAATAAGAAAAAAAAAATTTTATTTAAAAAAAAACGTGGGGTGCATGGTATCGCCTCGGCCAACAATTAACTGTGATCTGAGACATTTCTTACTTTACCGTCCTAGGTGTGTAATGTACTATATAAATATTGATACCATGCACCCCACGCTTTTTTTTAAATAAAATAATTTTTTTTCTTATTTTCTATTTTTTTAGTCTGGTTTTCTATAAAAGCGTGTTTTTTAGTTTTTTCAAACTATTATTTATTTCCTACTTTTAAGTGTGGATTATTTATAAAAGCGTGTTTTTTCAGTTTTTTTAAACTATTATTTTTATTATTTTTTTGCAAATAAAAAAATGGAAATATTTTATCAAATTGGGTAATCATAATCTCCGACCCCAACAACCCCCACATACCAATTTTGAATAGAATCAGAACATATTCACAAAACTCGGCCGCCATTTTAAAGCCGCCATATTGAATTTTCCAATTTTCACAAAATAAATCATAATATTCGACCCCAAAAACCCCTACATACCAATTTTGAATAGAATCAGACCATAATCACAAAACTCGGCCGCCATTTTGAAGCCGCCATCTTGAATTTTCCAATTTTCACAAAAAAATAATAATATCCGACCTCAAAAACCCCACATACTAATTTTGAATAGAATTAGACCATAATCACAAAACTCGGCCGCCATCTTGAATTTTCCAATTTTCACAAAAGAATCATAATTTTCGACCCCAAAAACCCCCACATACCAATTTTGAATAGAATCAGACTATAATCATAAAACTCGTCCCCCATTTTGGAGCCGCCATTTCGAATTTTTCAATTTTGACAAAAGAATCATAATCTCCGACCACAAAAACCCTTGGACACCAATTTTGAAGCGAATCGGACCATAATCACAATACTAGTAGGCCATATTGGAGCCGCCATTCTGTTTTTTCTTAATGCATTGTCACCGGAATTATGTACACCTGCCAAATTTCAAATCATTCGGACGTCTGGAAGTGGGTCAAAATCGCGCCCAAAGGAGTCGGTTACAAACAAACAAACATACAAGTGAAGCTAATATAAAGCGTGTAAAAAAGGGGGAATGACATTAAAAAAACCAGAAATTATTTGTCTATCTTATGTTGGGTCATCCTGTATATAAATAAAAATATTTTTACAATGTGCCTAATTGTCGGACATATCATTTGAAAAAAAACTTTTTAACAAAAAATTAAACCGATGAAAAAATCAACTGAAAAGCAAAAAATAAAATAAATCTTCTTAGTCTTAATGATAATTGAGCTCCTAAACTAATTTGAGTAACTGATTTTGAGTCGGCGACAAACAAACAATTATCGAAGATCATTATATTGTAACGTAAATAAACTTAACTTGGTTTAAATAATTTATTTCACACTTAATCTACAACTTAATTTATATTACTAGGCCACTGAATAGCTCGATCGTATGGGCTCGTTCAGACTGTTTTTGCCATCTGGAGGGCTACCTATTTATCTCCGTCACAGGATTCCCGATCTTTCGAATTCCGGCAGTTGGCGACGGCATGTTCCAATTGTTTCCAATATTGACCGTTGTTTTCCGCGGAAGAGCGACTGGATGGTTCTCGAATATCTCCGGGGATGATCTCATCGCTGTCGATGGCAACGTGTGAGGCGACAGGTCCGGCCTAGGTTCGTTACATTGCCCCCTTCTTAAAGACATTTCGTCCCGAAATTTCATCCTTGGAGTGTGACGATATCTGCATGACTCCCCATATCTGCACCGTGAAGTTCGATGGAAGTAACACTCCACGGTCTTCATGATCGGTCGTGGAAGAGGGTTACAGCAAACCAAAATCCTGACGCCGCTGGATCTGAATATCGCCTCCAGCATACTTCTTATGACTCTCCAGTCCAACCCATCAATACCACAGGATAGTTTTGGAATTGCTAGATCCGCCAGATTCTGGTCCACCATAGTATCTCTTAGTTTGGTGAGACTCTTCCAGACATCTTCATAGGACGGTTTATCTTGGGAATGCCTCTTGGTAACTAGGTAGTAGATGTTTCTCTGGCCTTTCTTCAACTGTAGCACCCCACCAACTTCTGGATTCTGCTCCCGCAGTGTTTGGAGTTGACCAAATTTCTTGAGAACACTACGGCGATGCCCCTGGACATTCGAAGATCTTCTGCCACACAGTGCGCTAGTGCGTAGTCAGCAGGCACCTCGAAAAGGTCTCGTGACTCCTCTCTAGTAACCCCATGTAGAACTTTCTGCCCGTTTGAATACAAGGACATAAACTTCTCGAACGTCATATCATCCTCCGGTGGCTTGAGGGTGCGAACTTGGTCATGGTTTCCAGCGTAAGGGGCCAACCTGTTGAAATGGACGACCCTTGGTTTCCTCGGGTGGCTTATGGATTCGGTACACAAGGTCGTTTATCCTTTTCACGATTTTATACGGGCCTTCCCACGAGTTCCGCAACTTTGGTGATAGTCCACGACGACGTTTGGGGTTGTACAGCCAAACCAGGTCATCAACCTTAAATCCTCCAGCGTCGGCCTTGATGTCATAGGTCTTCTTCATTTTATCGCTGGCACTCTGGATGTTCAACCGGACTCGTTCGTGGATGTCGTCCATTCTCTGCCGAAGTTTGCTGACGTAGTCCTCTCCCTCAGTGTCTTGTCCTGGCGGTATCCCAAACTTCAGGTCACAAGGCAGTCGCAGTTCTCGGCCCATTATAATACTAGCAGGAGTTTGACCGGTTGACTCGTGTACTGCGGATCGATAGGCCATCAGGAACAAATGAAGATACTGGTCCCAGTCTCTTTGATGGTCAGAGACAACCTTGGACAAGTGGCGGTTGATCGTCCTGTTCATCCGTTCCACCATTCCATCGGACTGCGGGTGTAGGGCCGTGGTTCTTGTCTTGCGGATGTTCAGCAGTAGATTTTTGGAAAAGGTTGGATTCGAATTTCGCCTTGATCCGAGTGCAGCTCCTTGGAATACCGAATCGACATATCCATTCTTTCACCAAGACGTCGGCGACGGTGGTGGCTTCCTGGTTGGGCAGGGCATAGGCTTCCGCCCACTTACTGAAGTAGTCCATTGCCACAAGGATGTATTTATTCCCGTGGTCGGATACGGGAAACGGGCCGGCGATGTCAATGGCGATTCTCTCGAACGGGCTGCCTACGTTGTACTGACGCATCGGGGCCTTGGGTCGTATTCGAGGTCCATTGCTAGCAGCGCATACAGCGCACTTTCTGCACCAGTCCTGGACGTCAGCTTGACAATTGGCCCAGTAAAACCGTTGCCTCACTTTCTGCAGGGTCTTCGTCACTCCCAGATGTCCTCCGGCGACTCCATCATGGATTTCCCGCAGCACTTCCTCTCTTCTGTTCCCGGGAACAATTATTTGGCGTCTGTCTTCCCCACCAATATCGGCCTCCAACACACGTTTCAGGATCCCATTGTCCAGAATAAGAGAGTTCCATTGTGCCCAATAGGACTTAACAGCCGGCGAGTAACCTGCGACTTCCTGCCATGATGGTCTTCGATTGCCCTTCTTCCAGTTGACGACTAGCCAAGGTCGGGGTCTCTCTTGGTCTTTCTGGATCTTGCTGTCATTCCAGTTGTCATCCATTGCCGCGGTTCTACAAAGTGTTGCTTCTTTCTCTTCTGCTCGTCGGCAATGTGAGCAATCATCTGGACATGGTCTTCGCGACAAGGCATCTGCATTCTTATGGCTAGTTCCGGCTCGATGTTCGATCTCGAAATCGAATTCTTGGAGTCTCTCGATCCAACGTGCTACTTGACCCTCAGGATTTTTGAACTGTAAGAGCCATTTGAGAGCTGCATGGTCAGTTCTCAACAGGAATCTTCTTCCATACACGTACTTGTAGAAGTGCTCCACCCTTTACAACAGCTAACAGCTCTCGCCTGGTGACACAGTAATTGCGCTCTGGTTTGCTAAGCGTCTTGCTGAAATAACCAATGACCATCTCCTGTCCCTCCTGGATCTGAGATAGGACAGCTCCAAGTCCCACGTTGCTGGCGTCCGTATCCAAAATGAATTTCCCTTTGGGTAGGGATAGCTCAGTATAGGTGCGTTGATCAAAGCTCCTTTCAGCTTCCTGAATGAGTCTTGACATTCTTCGGACCACTGGAACTTTGTTTGGCCTTCCGTGAGCTTGGTCAGTGGTTTAGCGATGTTGGCGAATCCCAGCACATATCGGCGATAGTATGTGCATAAACCAAGGAAACTTCGAAGTTGGTGAATGTCTTTTGGGATGGGCCAATCCTTAACAGCTTTGATCTTCTGGTCGTCCACTGCTACTCCTTCCCCGAGACAACGTGGCCGAGGTATCGTACTTCTTTTGGAACAGATGGCATTTCTTAGGGCTCAGTTTCAATCGGAGTTCCTCAGTCGCAGGAATACTTCCTCCAAGTTTTTCACGTGGTCCTCAAACGATCTGCCGACCACAATTATGTCGTCGAGATACACTAGACACGTGTTCCATGAGAGTCCCTTCAGTACTGTTTCCATCAATCTTTCGAATGTGGCGGGAGCATTACAGAGCCCGAATGGCATAACGGTGAACTGCCACAATCCTGAGCCGATGGTAAAGCAGTCTTTTCGATCTTCCTGAGCCAGTTCTACTTGCCAGTATCCACTCTTCAGATCAAGGGTCGAGAAAATCGTGGAACCAGCCAACGTGTCTAGGGTGTCATCTATTCTCGGGAGAGGGTAACTGTCCTTCTTCGTGACATTATTAAGTTGGCGATAGTCTACACAAAAGCGTGTCGATCCATCCTTTTTCTTCACCAGTACGACTGGAGAGGACCAGGGACTGTCAGATGGTTCGATAACTCCTTCTTTTCCCATATCGCTGACTATTTTGTCAGCCTCTTCCTTCTTGGCGAGAGGAAGTCTTCTTGCTGATTGCCGGATCGGTCGGGCACCCCCAGTATCAATCTTGTGCTGGACCACATTAGTTCGACCTCCTTTTCCTTGTCCGGTATCGAAGATGTCTTGGTACTTCTTAACTAAATCTCTCAGTTTGGGCTGTTGAGCTGGTTTTATATCTTTGGAAGAGATGGCAACTAATTTTTCTAGTTCTGTGGGCAAGTTGTTGGGTTGGCTAATCGTACCTCGTACACTCCGGATCACTGAGGAAACTGGCGAGCAGTGCCCCAATATTGTTCCTTTCTTCAAGGTCACTGGAAAATAATTGACATTCATGACCCTTACGGGCACAAATTTGTCAGCACGCAACAAGGTATTCCCTAGTGCAATCCCTCGTCCAATTTTCTCATCATAAAGTTTGGGCTCGAACATCACCACGTCTCCACTGCTCGCACTCCCGTCCAGGCGAGCCTCCAGAATGGTTTCAGCCCTCTCAGGTACGCTTACATCTTCAGCCAACAGCACACGGATCAACTCCTCACTCCTCCCATGAAGCACCAGCTCTTCTCCGTTGACACGTAGGACGCCGTCTTTGAAATCCAATTCAAACCCTCTGGAATTCATGATGTCCATTCCGATGATTGCATCGTCTTCGATGTCCGCTACAAGTGCCTGATGTTTCACTTTAGTGCTGCCCAAAATTATTTCAATCGGTAGCTCGCCATATACAGTAGCTGGCTCCCCTGTTGCTGTGCGTAGCTTCCAAGTTGTCGGTTCAATTCGTTCCGGTGTTCTGGCAAAGGAAGGTCCGAGAATTGTCCTAGTCGCACCTGTATCTAGCAGCATGGTGCAAGGCTCGTTATTGATGAGACCGTCTACGAAAACACCTCTGTTCTGTCGTTTCAGGATAGCGACATATGCGTTGTTAACCGGGGCTTGCTGGACACAGGCCGACGATTGTCCCTTGTCGTCGACCTTCTTTAGTTTTCCTGCATCGGAGTCGTGTTTTCGAATGTTGGACATTTGCTACGCACATGTCCAATTTTGCCACAATTCCAGCATCTTATCTGTCTTTTCTCCGGCAAAACTTCCTTCATCACTTTTCTTATGGCAGCTTCCAAGTCAGCATGCTCCTGTGAGTCTTCTTCAATACTTCGAACTTTACTTTGGTTTTTGCAGGATTGCTTTGCTGCCTCAAATTCCAAACGCGTGCCAGTGCGTCTACGAGATGTGTTGGACGAGCTAGTGTCAACGCTTGTCTGGTTTCTTGGTCACGGAGTCCATCCAAGAATGCCTGAACCGCTAATCGCTCCATTACATTCTCCGGTGTGGCTGGATATGCGAGACGAACCAAGCGTGCAATGTCAGCTTCGAATTCTTGTAAGGATTCGCCCGATTTCTGGCAGCGATTTTTCAGTTGGGAGTGGTATACGTGTTCCAAATGGGCGTGGCCATATCGTAATTCTAGATGTTTAATCAGCTGATCATAGTCCTCCTGTTCTGGGCGGTGAGAGTTTGTAGAATATTTGTCGCTTCTCCACGTAATGCAAGTGTCAGTGCTACAGCTCTTTCCCCTGCATTCCATCCGTTTGCTTTGGCCGCTGCTTCAAACTGCCGGCGGTAATTTGCCCATGGAGTTTTTCCGTCGAACTGAGGCGGCTTCATGGAAAGCTTCCCTATTTCTGAAATGACCTTGACATCTTTTATACCCTCTTGAACTTTATCCACGTTCAAACTCAAGTCCAGCATTGCATTTTCGTTAACCATCTCTGTGGAGGACGCACTATTAATTTGTTTTTCCAGCTTACTGATCGTTTCCTTTATTTTGTCCATTTCTGCCTCGACCCCATCTTTGATTTTATCTACCTCCGTGTTCATTTGCTCCCTAATTTTATCTATCTCTGTCTCAACGGTTCCCATTCTTTCTTCTAGAAAATTAGCCACACCACACAATTCTTTTTTTAGGCCTTCTGTGTTTTCCAGGAACTTCTCTTCCAGATTTCTAGAATTTTCTTGAAGCTTCTTTCCAGATTTCTAGAAAGCTTCTCTTCCAGATTTATAGAATTTTCTTGAAACTTCTCTTCCAGATTTCTAGAATTTTCTTGAAGCTTCTCTTCCAGATTTCTAGCATTTTCTTCCAAAGTCCTCGAATTTTGTTGCAGTTCTTCTTTCACGGATTTAGTAGTTTCTTCGAGTTTATTCATTACCAAACTTAAATCACCTCCGGGAACTTCGAATAAAAATGTTTCGGGGTCCTCACCTTCTTGTATAAATCCTTCTGCAAGTCTTTCCTGGAGTACTTGCTTTTTACCTGTTGTTTCCAGTTCCCTTTCCTCCAATTCCTGTTTCAATTCCGCTACCTTCAAATCCGCAAGGCGCACTTTTCTTGAACACATTTTGTCTTTGACGAGGTATCAGTCTGTTTTACACGAAAAGTTATCAGTTTGTTGAAAATTCACTTCGCGAATTCTTTTCCACGGGCCACCAGTCTATTGTCTGTTTCACGCGAAGAGTGTATCAGTTTATATTCCCACGCACAATTGTCCACTTCGCGAAAACCGGGCCACTGTCTATTTTCTGTTTCACGCGAACAGCGTATCAGTTTATATTCCCACGCACAATTGTCCACTTCGCGAAAACCGGGCCACTGTCTATTTTTGGGCGTACAGAAAGGTCTATCAATTTATTTTTCTGACTATCCACTCCACGATCACTTGTTTATTTTCAAAATCTCACTTCCGACACCAATTGTAACGTAAATAAACTTAACTTGGTTTAAATAATTTATTTCACACTTAATCTACAACTTAATTTATATTACTAGGCCACTGAATAGCTCGATCGTATGGGCTCGTTCAGACTGTTTTTGCCATCTGGAGGGCTACCTATTTATCTCCGTCACAGGATTCCCGATCTTTCGAATTCCGGCAGTTGGCGACGGCATGTTCCAATTGTTTCCAATATTGACCGTTGTTTTCCGCGGAAGAGCGACTGGATGGTTCTCGAATATCTCCGGGGATGATCTCATCGCTGTCGATGGCAACGTGTGAGGCGACAGGTCCGGCCTAGGTTCGTTACAATATAACTTTGAAAGAAGTAATCAAAACGCAGCCGTGCATCTCTCTGCCATCATTTCACGCTTTACCTAATTCAATTGCTTGTTTGTTTGGCGCCGACTCAAAATCAGTTACTCACATTAGTTTAGGAGCTCAATTATCATTTAGACTAAGAAGATTTATTTTATTTTTTGCTTTTCAGTTGATTTTTTCGTCGGTTTAATTTTTTGTTAAAAAGTTTTTATTTTTCAATTTTTTGTTGCTGAAATCTACTGATTACTACCTACTTAATTTTTGATTACTTCCAAAATACTTACTTACCTAGCTACTTCAACTATTAACTATTAAATAATATGATTTTCTATTTTAACTATTTATTGTTATATAATATAAATTCATTTTGAAAGTTCTGGTTCGTGGATTTCATCACTTTGTATATAATTCCATCCTTTCATAGAATGTAATCATTTTGACGAATGTAGGAGGGCCTGTCAATGTCAACTACATATGTGTGCCAATGTTCACAAGTGAAAAATCAATCATCCCCTATTTTTCTACCCGTAAGGGTAGATAATTCCATTCGAAATCCAAATATGATCAACTATGAGGTATACCCTATCTGATAAAAGAAGAATCATCCAAATCGAAGATCCCAGTACAATGTTATGCCTGATAGAATCGGTTAACGGACCAGAATTCAGAGGGTGAGTGATCAATATCCTCCATTTTGCTACCCTTAGGGATGGATTTCATCCTTTAAATTCCAATGGGACCAACTTCGAAGTACGTCCTATCCACTGAAAAATGAATTATCAGAATCGGACGTCTCAGTAAAAAGTTATGCGTGATCATACATAAAAAAAAATTATAAAAAATAAATAAATATACGCGTTGATTAGAGAACCTCCTCCTTTTTGGTTTCGTTGGTTAAAAATCAAGTCGATAGCTTGGATAGAAAAAAAGTTGAGGAGCTTTCACACACCCCTGGGTCACCCTGTATGTCATTCATTCCAAATGTATACTCATCCATTATTTCCTGACAAATAAGACCTATATCGCTTAACGTTCAGATCGACGCAAGTAGTATCCAAATTGCAGAACAAGTGCACGATTCTAGGATCCCCCTATATATTGCGCTTCGGTACGCCCATATTTAAGTTGCCGGTCATTGGCCGCATAGGCGTGCATTGTGCAGGTCTCAACAGGGCAAACGTCACCTGCACAATTATTCATTATATTCAGAGAGTATTGCCTTTGGGTCGCCGTGCGATCCTCTTAGCCTTCTTTGATTCATCATCTTCTCGCCGCAGCCATCGCGGATTCTCGTTACTAGATCTTTTCTACGATTCGACCGCGCCTAGGGTATTCCGACCGATGCGCCAGCGATCCCTTCTTCATGCTTTGCGGATCAATTGAATATTAAATCCATCCGGATAATTAACAAACATGATTATATATTTTGCACCGCGGAGACTGAATTTGTATTCTAGAAAAATACGAAGTAATATTATGTACCTAATATGACCAACAAATGGTGGCCCCTCAGCTGCCTACACCCGCAACTTAAGATAGTTGTCGTGAAATCTACTTCCAATCAGATTGCGTTTATATTCATACCACTTTTAGTTAACATTACTACCTGTATCATATTGAATTTTTGGAAAGCGAGATATCCCTAGAGTGAGCTACCGCGGACATCACATTTTAAGGCATATCTGAAAACCCCCCATTCAGATCTTTTTGAAAAACTAGTATATTATTAAAAGGTAAGTAACAAATACGCGTAGTTATACAGCTATATCTAAACCCAGCGTTGCATATTATTCTCAATGCTTTTTTCTGTAGGATGAAAATTTTTATGGCGTGTGAGGAGTTATCCCACAAAATGAGGCCATATTCTAATTTGGCGTGAAATAGGGCAAAATAGGTCTTTATAAGTACATCTGTGCTCATGATGTTACCAAATTATCTGAAAGCAAATAAACTTCTGGATAGTTTGCCTCTGAGATCTTCTATTGCGTATTAGTAGTGCAAGAGGGGGAAGGCTGAGAATCGTATTTAATATTTTTAAACATAAACAAAAATGATTCAGAATTCTGACAGGCTAATAAAATATAACGTATGAATCTACAAAAAATATAGACAACAATGAATGCAATATTATTAATTTTTAACTATTATACTGAATAATCACATTATTGACTAAACATTTATTTTTAAATCATTGATGATTTTAGTAGATGCTTTCCTATTTTTAGTAACTCTATGTTTTCCATTCTCCAATTTTTCAGTTAGGTTATTAATCACAGCTTCTTCTCCTTCATCGTGATACATTTGTTTTAGAAAATCGTATGTTATATTTTGTTGCGCAATAATTTTTTTAAATAAATATAAATTTTTTAAGCACTTAAATTAGGTTAATTGAAGGTATTCTTCCGTTCTCAAGTCGCTCCAAAATACATTCTTTTTATGATTCCATGCATGTTGATAATTCTGACTCTTTACCGATGAAACGAACTAATTTTAGCAAAATTTGTACATCGCTTCATGGATTTCGCACTTATCACAACGGATACCTACTTAGAATTAATGCAAGTCATAAATGTTTTTCTTTCAACACATTCTCCAAACTCAAAACTTGGTGGCAGTTCAGACACTTCAAACTTTTCCCAAGTTCTTTGAGATTAACAATGCGATTTCCTTCATACACATCATTTTCATTAGACTGTTTCTGTTCATATTTCGAGCCTTACACAGTTCAGACAATTTATTTTTCTTTTTTTCAACTATTGTTATAGCAAACCTACCATTTTTCGCGCAAAATCGATCTTCAACTTTGACAGCTTGTTCATAAGAGTATCTTGAGCAACTAAATGCGAGCGATCTTTGGATTGCGACGTTACCACATGGCTTATTTGCTGTATCACGCATGCTAGTTTCGTTTCTCAGTGTACAGTTCCCTTAAAAAAGATCCCTCTAATTCAGCGTTTGCACATGTATCGCGTCCCGCTACAAACGAGCTTAATTTTTACACTGTTTGTAGCACGACAACTACCTTAAAACAGCGCCAAGGTCAGGGGCCACCACTCGTTGGTTGTTCTGTACCACTTTTACTATATTGAAATATTCAAGTCCCAAGGGAGTAAAAAAAATCCAAGGGATTGACAATAACATCACAAAATTTATAATATTCAATCTGATATATTAACAGGGTAGGTAAGAAGAGAGTTATGAGACATACTACTTACCAAAGAAAACAATACACGAAATACGGTAATAGAGGAAGATTCATGACTTAAAATAATTTTCCATATCCGAATTCGTTTCAAAGCTTGATTAGGTAGAGATTTTGAATTCATACAATAACCCAATTTCCGACTCAAATAATACCCAATTCGTTTATTATTTATTATGACCATTAACGGGATTTGGTAAACTGATAAACAAGCAGGTACCTAGAAATGCCCAATATGAAGTTGGATTATTTTGTCGATGTTTAAGACCTTCTATTCTATTCTGATGTATAAATGATAATAACACTACTCACCTACTCTTCATATTAAAAACGAATTATTGCAACTGAATCAACGAATAACACGGGTGTGTGCTGGTATATCTGCAGATATGTTACTTAATGTTCGGAAATAATTTTCGAATCGAATATGCTTCTTATTCCCAATAAATAAAAATCCTACATGATAGTTTAGTTTTTTGTTATACTTGACATTTCAAATGCATATTGTGAAAAAACGGAATATAAAAAAAAGATGGCTGAAGACAGAATTGAATTATGTGCCACTTGACCCCCCCATGCTATTTGTAATTTTTAAATTGATATGCCTCCTCGCGCCATCTATCGAGCAATCACAATGTCTTATATTTCAAGAAGTAGTATCGGTCATATCATTCAAAACGATTTGTGTCCAATTGTTCTACGCTGAACCGTTCAAAAGCTAACAGGGGGACTAGAAAAAGCCGCGCAGTACCGTACTGTATAGCCAAAATTTAGCTGTCAGAATATTAGATTCTTTATCTTTTAATATTATTCAAAAACACAATGATTGGTCCCATTCAAATTTTAAAAAAATTACACCCCTAAGGGTTGAAAAATAGGGCATTATTGATTGATTTTTGATCTGTGAACCGATTCTGTTGAAACTTGGCCAACATATGTAGTTCTGATGACATTACAACATAATGGAGGCCTGGAGTTATTAATCCAAATTAAATAGGTAGTTATCAGTAGGTTTTAGCCTAAAAAAAAATTAAACCGACGAAAAAATAAACTGAAAAGCGAAAGATAAAATGAATCTTCTTAGTCTTAATAACTAAGCTCCTAAACTAATGTAACTAACAAATTTTGAGTCGGCGCCAAACGAACAATCAACGAAGATCATTAAATTACTTCAAAGAAATGATCAAAACAAAATAGCATAAAAAGACAACGTGAAATCTCCAGCGAACGGATTATTTAGAAAACCTGAAGGCTTCAGATAATTCTAAAAAAAGGTTAGAAAGAAATACGATGTGATAGAAACAAAGCAAAGGAACCAAAAGAAAATATATTCGAAAAATAAAAGATACGTTAGATAGTAGTGAGGAAGAAAGAGGATGTGATAAGCGACAGTGACAATAATTGTGAGACTATAAAAAAATTTATAAACCAAAAAAGATAAAAGTAGGCTACGCCCTAATCAATTACCATACAAAGAACAAGATTAAGAGATATATTATTAGAGTTATAGAAAAAAACCTTTAGAAGATAGGAGATGGCTAAATTTTTACGTAACAAAAAACATTCTTTATATGGCCTGACATTGAAGACGTTGACACCGTTAATATGAGCAACATACATTCGGTTTTGTCAGGACCTAAAGAAGGGCGTAGAAACCAGCTGAACTTTCCATTAAAATTTGATGGATTAAACGTTTATTAAAAGCATGAGTTTATTTATGTTTTTCTGAAGAATTATTTTGATCAAAAATTAAAATTCTGTATTTTGTGTAATTTTTTTTTTGTAAATTGAAGCAAAGCACTTCCGGCCTACGGCCATCTTCAGTGCTTATCTAAAAGTTATATGATATAATTTTGATGTACAAATATAAAAAATTGTTCAGTACCTGTCATGAGAAAAAAAAATCATCTTGATTGAATTAAAACTTGTGAGCATTCTCACATGTGTTGTATGTTCCTGGTTCTAAGAATCACATGTATAGTTAATGGAAAGGCGGGGGGGAATATACGTATTTTATATTCGATATTTATTGAAACCACATTTATCTTGTTCAGATTAATGAAAATTGTTTAAACTTTTGAAAATTGTTTTGGCCAACGGCTTGACAGCCGTAGTAAGACAGCGTGCTGTCAAGTGTCACGTTGTGTGCGATGTTGCCAGATTTACAAATTTATGATTATGGGTAATGACGTCATTCAAGATTTGGAATTATAATATGGAAAATAGATAGAAGCAGTGTGGATTGTACAGTTTAGAGAAATATCGAGAGGAACTAGATAGTGAGTTTCAAGTTTTGTCGCGAATCAGGCGCAATAGGAGAATCATAAGAGGTTTGGAAATCATACATGGCGCGGAAGTAGAAGAACTGCTGGAGAAGAAGAATTAATTACATTTGATAATAACAATGGAACGACTTTCAAAGTTATATAAGTTTGTTTTGACAAAGTCGATTACATTATGATAATAAACTGATGAAAGGACTTTCAAGCTCCTTGTGTTATATGAGGTTGGCTTGACAAAGTCGATATTTTTTAATGAAGACTACCACCTCAACCACATCCGTTAGTCGAAAGAGGCGACTGAGGATGTCTGTCCTTCACCTTTTCCTTTTCTTTTCTTCTTTCACCTTCCTTTCCGAGGACAGCCACTGGAATTGGTTATTTCCTCGAATGGATCTAGGGACTTCCACATCCATGGTTGTTACTCCTTTCTTCTTCTGGGTGGAATTCCTCATTACCTCTCATGTGGAATGAGGGCTCTGAGTATTTCCATCCACTACCTCTTTACTTCACCTTTTTCTTCTTCTAACTTTAGGCTCTCATCGAAAGGCCTTGTATGGGTCAAGGATGTCATGAGAACTTCTCTAGAATTTCAAGCCAACCTTATTTAGAATAAGGAGCTTGAGGGTCTTTCCACCTTTTTCAAAACACTCCTTTTCTTCTAACTTCAGGCTCACATCGGAATGCCTTGTATGGATCAATGGTTTCCTTAAAATACCTTTTCTTGTCTCACTATTTTCATCTTCTCAAAAAGAGTCTTTTCAAGCCAACCGTATATGGAATACAGTGTTTGAAACTCTTTTCACCAGTTTATTAAAAAATATCGAAGCCAACCTTATACATATAACACAAGGAGCTTGAAAGTCTTTTCACCAGTTTATTATTATAACGAATCGACTTTGTCAAGCCAAACTTTTATAACTTAAGGAGTTTGACAGTCCTTTCACCAGTTCATTATTATTATTAAATTTAATTAATTCTTCTTCTCCAGCAGTTCTTCTACTTCCGCGCCACCAACCCCAGCTTTGCACCTGTCAACATCGCACTTGTCGAAATGTATGCTTTCCAAACCTCTTATGATTCTCTATTGCGCCTGATTCGCGACAAAACTTGAAACTCACTATCTAGTTCCTCTCGATATTTCTCTGAACTATACAAGCCACACTGCTTCTATATATTTTCCATATTATAATTCCAAATTTTGAATGACGTCATTACCCATAATCATAAATTTTTTAATCTGCAACATCGCACACAACGTGACACTTGACAGCACGCTGTCTTACCACGGCTGTCGAGCCGTTGGCCAAAACAATTTTTAAAAGTTTAAACAAAGTTGAAATGAACCAAAGTTATAAATGTGAACATACAACACATGTGAGAAAACTCACAAGTTTCAATTCAATCAAGATGATTTTTCATTCTCATGAGAGGTACTGAACAATTTTTTTATATTTGTACATCAAAATTATATCATATACCTCTTAGATAAGCACTGAAGATGGCCGTAGGCCGAAAGCGATTTGCTTAAATATACAAAAAAACGAAATACAGAATTTAAATTTTGGATTTGGAATCGTCATGTACACAGCAGTAGTGAATTTTCAATTATTTTTATATTTGTTGAGAATTATTTTTATTTATGTATTTTTAAGATTACGGTGTACGTTTTTCTGTTGAATTTTTTTTTAACTGAATTTTACACAATAAAGCTATTTTTGATGAAGAAATTTAGATTTATTTTGTGATAAATATAGTGATTCTTTTTTCAATAAATTTTAAATGTCATATTTACACCCATTAAACCTATCACAGTTAGAACTGCCACTTATAGTAGCCTCAAATGCATATGGTGTCACAATTAGATCCAAAAGATGTCACAATTACAATTTTTGTATTTTAATTGTGACACCCAACATTGTTTCAAAAAAAATCTGTTGATAAGGCACTGTCAAAGAGATCTCTTTCCGCAGCTGCGTATATGTTAATCATATACCAAGTGACCCGGAACCAATTTACACCCCTGTATTGTTATTTTATAGGGATGTTTAAAATTCGGTACTTCGATTTCATGTTATGAATGTACAATTTAGCAAGTATCAAACCAAATATGACACTTCCGGTTTGACCGGAAGCGCATCCAATTTTTTAATTTCAATGGGAAAGTATATATTTTTTTTGAAAATTATGATTTGGTATAGAATTACCTTCCCGATGATATATCACAATCATACTTCCAATCCACAATCTGGTGATATAATTGAGATTTTATAAAAAATGCTATACCTACATTTGTATTGAACCTATGGAAATTATCTTCATAAAAAATAAATATGAAACAAAAATATGGAGGTTTTTTCATGTTTTGTATTTCAATATGTATTGGAGTTTCTAACCAACTTTAAAAATTCCTATGTTAGCATTTCAAAGAATTGAGTGTATTGATGTTGAAAAATGAAAAAATAGTTAGTCTGCATAAAACTTATTGTGTAAAAAGTTTGGCCATGAATTATTGTTACTTACATGATATTGTTCAATCTTCCATAGCATACTTTCATGAGAATGTTTCGTTACCGGGAGAATACAAAAAGTATTTTTTTATAAAATCTCAATTATATCAGCAGATTGTGAATTGTAAGTATGATTGTGATATATCATTGGAAAGGTAATTCTATATCGAATCGTAATTTTCAAAAAAAAAATACTTTCCATTTGAAATATAAAAATTGGATGCGCTTCCGGTCAAACCGGAAGTGTCATATTTGGTTTGATACTTGATAAATTGTACATTCATAACATCAAATCGAAATACCGAATTTGAAACATCCATATAAAATAACAACGAAGATGCAGGGGGTAAATTGGTTCCGGGTCAACCAGTATAAGAGAATATGCAAAAACCAAAATTGTATGTATTCCGTTAATTGGGAAATGAATAAGGGACACTCACTGGAAAATTAAGAAACCTATGTCACAATTAACCGAGTGCACTGTATCTTGTTTCCATCGTTACAATACAAATATTTGTGAATAACATTAATAATACTTATTTCAAAATTTCAACAAGTTGATTGTAATAATTAATGTCCTTCAACTATTTTTTGATATTCGCAAAAATAGTATGTATACCTCGTGAGAAAAGCTACATTCCCACCTTAATAAATAATATACTATTTTTCTCACACTCAATACTTCTTTCGGTAAATGTTCTTGATTGAAAATATAATTTTAGCGTTCTTCTATGCCGACCGATGGCGTGCAAGTTCTCCGTTCGCCTTTTCTAGGACATCTCGGCTAGATAAGCTAGATAAGTGTAGATAATGCAAGCAGCAGGATCTCAGCATGCCCAAGAGGTTCGCAGACATGCGACGAGCAAAGAGCTCGGATGCCTGCAGAAAATACATACTCTAGAACATGCAACAAATGGTACTTAGTAGTCAGTGAGCAAGAAGGTAATTTCTCGCCATTAACGGATTATATTAATTTGTAATTATCGAATGAGGTTTTTAATTCGAAGTGCGAAAAACTCAGAGTACTCAGGAAATATAAGGAATCCAATTTAGAAGAAAAATGTGAATAGTTCTTGACTAATGTCAATTTATGTGTCAAAATAGCGAAGCTGAGAGAAATCCAGAAGCAAGAACTCCACGGGTGTCTTCATTCCAAAAGTTAAGAGATCGCCCAACAAACATTTCAAGTAAAATTTACGTCATTTTGAAGACAATAGGGCAAAGGAGCCACATATATCTTGCACCTAAAATTTCTAATTCATTACCGAGACAGCTGAAAACACTCAATTCCACATCCCTGCTCGAGTCAAAACTAAAGGCATGGCTTATGAACAAACCCCGGATTGAAATACAGAACATGATTGACTTGAAAAATAATTAGAATTACAATAACTATTGAACAATTCTGTAAAGATAATTAGATGTAAGTTTATTGTACATATATATTTTTATATATTTCATATTTCAACACTTCACATTCTAATATTTCACATTTTAATACTTTCAAACCTATAAAAAAAAACACATTCTTATACTCGTAACATTATATTTTCAAATTTCTACACATTTTTCAAAATCATTCTACATTTTATATTAAATTATGCAATGTGAATATTGTGAATATATTAGAAATACCCACCAGGTTCTCCTTTGGTGTTAACTTAATTTGTTCAGACTGTTCAAATTGTCGCCAATACTGTATTGTACTTATACTAAATACTGAATAAATTCATTATTATTATTATTATATTATTTACGTCATTTCGACCATAGGTCAGCGCCCAAATTGGCGAAGGTAATTCTTACGTTATAAATGCCTTAAATTTACCAATATGGGGAAGAACATGGAAGTAATTCAGAAGTCGAACATTTTATTCGTGAAAGCTTTCAAGATGTACAACAGAGAATGATGGTTTCACATTCACGTCTAGTTCGGATTTCATTTGCGATACAAATTTTTCTGTGATGATGTTGAATTTTACTTATGTAAAACAAGTGGGCCTCTTCAAAATATCAAAGTTGTATGGAAAAAATTCATAAAATTAAGTTTACTTACTCAATTTTTCTCATCAAACACTGCAGGAACTAATTTCATAGATGAAGTATGTATATACATATCATATATACCAATTTTTTGAGTATCTATCATCAAAATATAGTCCATTCCAGAAAATTGTGGATCATTTTTGCAATGGCGGAAACGCTTCAAGCCAAAAAATATGGCGTCTATCCCATAAGGGACCTTTACGTCGCATGTTCCTAAAATTTCAACTTTGAGAACACATAGGCTTTATGCAAAGTCGAAAGTCACCTTTATTCCTGACTTTGAAGTCCATTTCCCTTATCTTGGGATTTCAGACCCTTTCACATTGTGGTCACGTGATGAAATACAAATTTGTCATGGGATGTTTTTTCATGCCATATGTCTATACGTTCCGTTCTCTGGTTTTTATTGGAATCGTGGATAACAAATTTATATTGTTGTTATTCGAGATTCTGAGCAGAAACACTAAAATGATCGTTTTAGTTCCCAATACGGAGAAAACAAACATTATTTTCTACGTCTTGGTGATGGTAAAACCAAGTATCTCTGTCCAGCCTATACCTAGTTACTCAAAGAAAACGATATATACTACAAAACCCCGTAATAAGTATTTATTCTGAAATTGAAGTGTGGAATGAGAAAATATGACCATGTTTACTCATCCTATGAAAATATGAAGATTTTGAATTTAGAAGAGAGATTTTTTAGCATATATCAGCGTATATCAAATCAATCATTTCAAAACACCGGCCCATCTCCTAGACAAACTTATGAAACTTGGGGACTATCACAACTGTCTGACAAGAGCTAGAGATCTCTATTGTATCCCTAGCCACACTTCCACACGATTTAAGGGGAGCTTTTCATACAATGCAATGAACATTTTCAATATTATTCGCTCGCACATTAAGTCGCTTCAAAACTGGCATAACTTTAGGAAACATATCAAGTCTTGGATTCTTTCAAATAGACAATTAGTAGCTCAATCATAATAAATATGTGAACATTATTTTATGTGTACAAGGCATTCAGTGTATTTATACTGTCGCGGCATTGCGCTGTATTTGCAAGTAGTGGAGAGATTGAGAATTGTTCTTATCTCTTCCTTTTTCACCTCAATTGAATGAAAATCATACTGTATTATTAAAACTCTATCGCAATTTTTAAAGGAATATTATAATTGTACCAGTTATAATAAATCTATTTTCGTTGTTGCTATGTTGATAACTATTTTTTTTTTTGTTGGTTGCATGGAAGAACGTCTGTAGCCGAATGTCGCCAACACTTTAAAAAAGTTGTTATCCTCTTCTATTTTCAAATGAATAAAGACGATATTATTATTATTATTATAATTCTGGAATTGAACATCAAATATCAGTGGTATTGAAAATAGTACGCGATAATTGTATTCAGTGCACATTTTGCCATAATAATATCTATGATGTTATCTCAGTGTAAGGAGGGAATCTCTACTCGAAGAGAAATAGCCAATCATAACATTTCAAATATCAAATGGTGTGCAGTCATGTATTCCCTGAAAGTTCAAGTATTTTGAACACATTTTGCTGGTCACTCTTAGGTGAAATTTAACCTAATAAATAACTCTATTGACCCATGAGGCTGTGAAGGTATTTTTGAAGTTCATTAAAAGTAATTTCAAACTATGCACTACGCCTGTTAAGTTTATGGTTTTTGAAGGAGATCCGGTGGTCTCCTTACGGTTTTTATAACTCGAATTATAACTTTAGAGTAAGTTAGTAGTTGAAGGTAGAATATTTGGTCAGAAATAGGTAAATTCGGACTTTTCCAAGCCATTTCACCCTTCTGCTTGGTATAATTTTCCTATAATATTAGTTGGGCGGGTGTGTCTTCCCAACTAACATTATAGGAAAATTATACCAAGCAGTGGGGTAAAACGGCTTCAAGAAGTCCGAATTCACCCATTTTTGACCAAATATTTTACCTTCAAGTACTAACTAACTCCAAAGTTATAATTGGAGTTATAAAAACCATAATTGAGACCACGAAATCTCCTTCAGAAACCAAAAACTTAATAGAGTCATTACTAGGTTAAATTTTACCTAAAGTAACCAGCAAAATGTGTTCAAAATACTTGGAACTCTCAGGAAAACCTTCTGGTGAATATTTACCTAATTATTACCTCATGTGTGTTCATATAGTCAGGGAATTGACAAGTCAGTAAACAGGTCTACTATATACTCTTCATTACCTATTTTGGCACCCATTAAGTTAAAGGAGTTGCCTGGACATTTCTTGACCTAGTTTATACCTACTGCTCTACAATGAGAGCGAGAATACCACAATATTTGCCTAATCAGACTAAATGTCTACAACGAAGTCAAAGTTACCTGAAATAAAATCCTCAAAGTAACTTAGTCTATCATCAGATATTAAAGACCAAGTCGATTTCAGATGAGGATGACAGGATACAATTTACTTCCTTTAATTTTTTTATTGTGCTCTAAATTTTAGAAATCTATAAAATACCGAGCGAAAATTCGAATAGAGTTAGTATACCAAACAGGTATACCACCAACTATTATCGATTAGCTGCCAGAATGAGAACAAATGAAAATTTAATTCGAAACCATCCTATACTTTCCGATGTCCAGAGATCAGAGCCATCATCTTCCACTCAGTTGGCTGATAAATTGTATATTTCCGGGCACCGCATGCGGAACGCAGAAATGTCAAATCAAAATTATTCAGCCAATCACAACACACCATTTTATATTTGAAATGTTATGATTGGCTATTTCTCTTCGGAAAGAGATTTCCTCATTAGACCATAACATTAATCATGGTTTCTATTCTGGGAAGATGTGCACTGAAATATAAATATCGCGTACTATTATCAACATTACTGATGGATTTGATATTTAATTTCAGAATAAACACTCATTACAGGGTTTTGTAGTCTATACCCATGTCTCTGAGTAACTATAGGTTACTTGGCTTCACCATTATCATTAGCAAAGAATATTGATTTTTCCACCCCGTATTGACATTTTAGTGTTTCTGCACAGAACATAGAATAAGTAAAATATAAATGTATTATCCACGATTCGCAATCCATCCAGAGAACGAAACGTATAGACATGCATGAAAAAACACCCAATAACATATATTGTAATTTGTTAGGTATTCAACACCATGTATATAGTTTAGTCACCTTGAGATAAAAATTGAATGTTGTTGTTAGAGAGAATTTTGATATAATATAATATAATAAAAAGTCAAACACATTGTCAATTCTTTGGAATCAAAATAAGCTTATTCAGTTAATTTGAAAGCGAACTCAGGTCCTTCGAGAAACTTTAATAAAAAGCTAGTCCCAAATATTGTAAGACAATCACGGGCTAACAAAAATGGTCCTTCGAGCCGGATACTAAGAACAGTTCTTCGCAAACGATCACTGACTTCGGCCCGCACTCAGAAGGTTGCAGGAGCCCAGTCCAAGCCCAAGGAGGAAATTCAAGAAAGAGCAAGATAAGGAGAAATTCGCAATTAGGCTGTCTTTTCATATCCTTTTACCCCCATCCTCAAATAATTGTCTCAATTATAACATTATAGCATAACGTTCAGTCAGGTAAGAAATTCAGTTCATTGCGAACATTTTATAGGTATTTCAACTTCATATCCATTGTTAACTAGCAATACAAACATAATTCATAACAAATAGAAGCTTACAATGAGTGAAGAGTTAAAGACGTTGATAAAACAAAGAGGCATTCTCAAAGCTCAACTGACGAGATTTGTGACGTTTCTTGACGATTTGAACACCGATATGTCAAAATTCCCTGAAATTGATTCACGATTATCAAAACTAGATATTGTATGGAATTCTTTCGATGAAATTCAGACAAAGGTTGAACTATTAGATTCCTCATTGGAACATTTAGAAGAACGGGAACTTTTTGAAAATAAATATTTTGAGTCAGTTTCACGTGCAAAAGAATATAGTTCAGTAAATAAGAAGCCCATTTCAAATGAGGAAAGGCGAAAGGTAAAATTACCTCAAATAAAATTACCTGAATTTTCAGGTACATATGAAACCTGGTTTAGTTTTTATGATACATTCAAAACATTAGTTCATGATGATAAAAGTTTGAACAATATCGAAAAATATCATTATCTCCAAGCATCTCTCAAAGGTGAGGCCGCTGATGTCATTCGATCATTCGTAGTGTCAGAAGAAACTTATTTTGAAGCTCTCGATTTATTGAAATCTCGTTTTGAAAATAAAAAGGTGATAAGGAGGTCTCATTTAAAACAAATTTTCGAATTACCCATAGTGATAAGAAATTCGCATATTTCCTTGAGAGAGTTTTATGATAATTTTCAAAAACATTTTCGCTCGTTGAAAAATCTTGATCTGCCAGTGGATAAATGGGATGCAATTCTGATTTATTTACTCAATTCCAAATTAGATCATAAAACCAGACAAGAATGGGAGACTGAATCAAATGAATCAGATATGCCAACCCTTAACAGCTTCATACATTTTTTATCTAACAAATGTCAATTGTTAGAATCAATAGATAGCAAACCACATACAAACTCATCATTAAATAAAAAACCTATTGAATACAAGAATTACGTTCACGCATCAACTAATGAATTAGTTATATGTCCACATTGCAAAAATGATCATTATTTATTCTCTTGCAAATCATTTCTTGAAATGTCACCACAAGATCGCTATAATCAAGTGAAAATTATGGGATTATGCTCAAATTGCTTGAAGCCTGGGCATTCAAATGCAGAATGTCAATGCAAATCATTTCTTGAAATGTCACCACAGCATTTGTAACAAAGGCATAATACTCTATTACATTTTCAGACTTCAAGAAAATCTCAACAAATCATTAATCCTGTTTCATCATCACATCAACAACCAATACTCAAAATCATTTATATCAATCACCAGATCCAACATTCAGTACACATAGTACAGGGAATCCTATTCCCATTCAATCACGATCAACTAATAATTCAATTTCTTCAGATGACAATCAAATAAGTATACCATCCAATCAACAAAGCATGTTTTCACAAATTAATTCAGTAATTCAACCAAAGTACATATCAACCATTACTTCAGACAGCTACATGAAATCACAGTGTAATAATCAAGTTTTGTCACCAAATCATAATGAAGAATTAGAGTCCTTCAATTTGTTATCTACAATTGTTCTGAACATTTTGGATTACCGAAATAGGCCAATACAGTGTCGAGCTTTATTAGATAATGGCTCACAATCCAATTTCATTACAAAGAACTTTTTACGAAACTTAATTTGAATTCGAAGTCTATCAATTTTCCTGTTGTGGGTATCAGCTCTTCAGAAATAACTGTTAAAGAGAAAACTCAGGCACAAATCATATCTCTTCATAATAATTTCAAGACGACTCTGTCATTTTTGATAATAGATAACATAACAAACCATCTTCCTCAGATACCAATTGAAAGTTCCTTGTTAAATATTCCTCGCAATATAAAGTTGGCAGATCCGAGCTTTCGCAAACCTAGTAAAATTGACATATTAATTGGAGCTCAGGAATTTTATAACTTTTTATGTGTTGGTCAAATTAAATTAGGAAACAATCAACCTGTTTTACAAAAAACCGTTTTTGGGTGGATCATATCTGGGCCTGTTATGAACAATTCACGTCATATTACCCAGTGTAATCTAATCACGAATCAGGAATTACAAAATCAGTTGGAAAAATTTTGGTTAGTAGAGCAAGGTTCGTCAGAGAATAAATTATCCGAAGAAGAAATTGAATGCGAAAATCATTTCGTAGAGACACATCAGCGTGATAAGATAACAGGTAGATTTTCTGTACAATTACCATTTCGTAGAAATTTAACGCAATTGGGCGATTCTTTAGAAATTTCCAAAAAAAGGTTTTATGCAATTGAAAGAAAACTATTAAAAAATCCCTCTTTATACAAACAATACTCCGAATTTATGGATGAATATTTATTATTGGGTCATATGTCACAGATCGATCCACAAATATTAAAGAATGAGATACATACATATTTACCACACCATTGTGTACTGAATGATGCATCTTTAACCACGAAATTGCGGGTTGTTTTTGATGCCTCGGCAAAAACTTCATCTGGTATTTCCCTTAATGATGTACTCAAAGTCGGTCCAACTATACAGGATGAAATGGTATCGATAATGTTACGTTTTCGTAAACATCCCATAGTCATTACAGGGGATATTGCGAAGATGTACCGACAAATAGAAGTAGATCCAACCCAACGTAAATTTCAATTAATTTTATGGCGATCAAATCCAAATGAAGATTTGAAGCATTTCTCTTTGAATACTGTCACATATGGAACTTCATCAGCCTCGTTCCTATCAACTCGTTGCTTAAAACAACTTGCTACTGAAAATGAAAAACAATATCCCACTGCTTATAGGAACATCATGGAAAATTTTTATGTTGATGATCTAATCACTGGCACAAACACTATAGATTCAGCAAGAATATTAGTAAAGGAATTGGAAATCATACTAGGTCAAGCTTGTTTCCAATTGCATAAATGGAGATCAAATCATATGGAAATATTCTCTAAAATAAATGAACAAAATGAATTGGTTCCAAAAAATTTCATAAAAATTTGGAAGGAACCCAACGACATATTTAATACAAACAAGCCCATCTCTAAAAATTATATTAACATTTCAAAACGACAAATACTGTCAATAATTTCCCAAATTTTCGACCCTTTGGGACTCGTAAGCCCAGTAATAATTAATTCAAAACTTCTCATGCAAAATCTTTGGAAACTTCATTTGAACTGGGATGAGTCAATTCCCACTGAGATTTTACTTATTGGAATCATTTTCTGGGATGAGTCAATTCCCCATTTTATCTTACGGAAGTTGTGTTTATGTAAAAACTCAAACGTCTTCAGGAAACGTTTTGGTGAATTTATTAACGTCAAAATCGCTGTAGCTCCGCTGAAGTCTATTACCATTCCTAAGCTTGAACTTTGTGCTGCTCTTCTCATGGTTCAGTTAGTCAGTAAGGTTATAAAGTCACTCAAAGTACAAATAAATGGAATATTTTATTACACAGACTCAACTATAGTCATTGCTTGGCTTTCTAATCAACCAAATAACTTAAAACCCTTCGTGAGGAATAGAGTTTCTGAAATTCAACAACTTACAGACATTAACCAATTTCATCATATTAATTCGAAGAAAATATAGCAGACATCATATCAAGAGGAATTGATGCTAGACAAATAGTTGATTTGGTAAAATGGTGGCAGGGACCTTTATGGTTAAAAAATCATCATTATATATACCAACTTCGACTTCAAATACTTCAAAAACTTTTCCTATTCCTGAATTGAAAGTCATTTCTTGTGTTTCCAATAGCATAATGGATCAGGAAATATTCAAAAGGTACTCATCTTATTCAAAACTGCTCCATGTTTTTGCATATTGTTTAAGATTTATAAATAACATTTCTAAAGGGAATAGCTCAAGACTATCAGGAAACCTAACAATTGGAGAATTGGAAAATAGTGCCATCAAATTAGTTAAATTGGCACAACTCAGCACATTTTCTACGGAATTAAAAAGGAAAAATGGAAAATAGTGCCATCAAATTAGTTAAATTGGCACAACTCAGCACATTTTATACACAAAATTTCCTATGGTGCTTCCTTCCAATCATGAACTAACGAAATTACTTATTATACATGAGCATGAAAGGTTGTTGCATGCTGGCATACAATCAACACTGGCAAGTTTAAGATATAAATATTGGCCTCTTAAAGGTAGACAGGTAGTAAGAAATATTTTGCGAAAATGCGTCACTTGTTTCAAAGCAAGACCGTCATTTATTTTTCCTAAAATGGGAGACTTACCTGAAGCTCGAGTAACTCCCAGCCGTCCTTTTTTGAATTGTGGTGTTGATTATGCTGGACCTTTCCTTTTGAGAGATGGTAAACTTAGAAATAGGAAACTAATAAAATGCTATATTTGTATATTTGTTTGTTTTGCCTCTAAGGCGGTCCATCTAGAATTAGTAAGTGAACTCACTACAGATGGTTTTTTAAATTGCTTAAAGAGATTCGTATCCCGACGTGGTCTCTGTAGTCAAATCATGTCAGATAACGCTACAAATTTCGTCGGCGTTGATAATGACTTCAAAAGGATTTATAATTTTCACAAAACTGATAAAATTCATAATTATTTGCTAGAAAATAAAATTTCATGGACATTTATAGCCGCAAGATCACCCCATCTCGGTGGTTTGTGGGAAGCATCCGTTAAGAGTTGTAAATACCATATAAAACGTGTTACATCTGGATCAAATTTAACCTTTGAAGAATTTTATACTTTGCTTACCCAAATTGAGGCAATTATGAATTCCCGTCCCCTATATCACCTCTCATGCGATCCAAACGATTTTGAGCCTTTAACTCCTGGACATTTTTTAATTGGCGCACCAATGAATTCAATACCACAGGAAAATATTTTGGATAAAAAATCATCCTCCCTTTCTCGTTACAAGCATATTCAACAAATGACTCAACATTATTGGCAGCAATGGTCAAAAAATTACCTGAAGAGATACAAGTGGAGATTCAATATTCCATCCCCTGATTTGATTGGTTCTCTAGTGCTATTGAAGGAAGAAAACAATCCACCCCAATTTTGGCCCACCGGCAGAATTATCGATGTGCATCCAGGACAAGATAAGATAGTACGAGTTGTTAGTATTCGTACTCGTAATGGAACAGTGAAGCGTGCTTTGAATAAAATTGCTCTCTTACCTATAGACGAACTTTCATAATAAGAAGGACATATTATTCCTTATATATATTTTTTTTTGAATAACTTCGTTATTTCAAGGGCGGCGGTATGTTAGGTATTCAACACCATGTATATAGTTCAGTCACCTTGAGATAAAAATTGAATGTTGTTGTTAGAGAGAATTTTGATATAATATAATATAATAAAAAGTCAAACACATTGTCAATTCTTTGGAATCAAAATAAGCTTATTCAGTTAATTTGAAAGCGAACTCAGGTCCTTCGAGAAACTTTAATAAAAAGCTAGTCCCAAATATTGTAAGACAATCACGGGCTAACAGTAATTCATCACGTGACCACAATGTGAAAGGGTCTGAAATCCCACGATAAGGAAAATGGACTTCAAAGTCAGGAATAAAGGTTACTTTCGACTTTGAACAAAGTCTATATGTTCTCATAGTCAAAATTTTAAGGAATTTCGACATATAGGTCCCATATGGAACCTACGCCATATTGTTCGGTTAGAACCGTTTCCGCCATTGTGAAAATAATACATAATTTTCTCAAATCGACCACATTCTAATGATTGGTAGTCGAGAAATAGGTGAATATGATATGTATACACATACTTCATCCATAAAATCAGTTTTTGAAGTGTTTGATGGGAAAAGTTGTGAAAGTTGTGGTTTTTTTCCATACAAATTTAATGATTTGATGGGCCCACTTGTTTTAGACGAGTAAAAATCAACATTATCACAGAAAAGTTTGTATCGCAAATAAAATCACAACTAGGTGTGAATGCGAAACCATCACTTATTGCATTCTCTGCTATACGTTTATTGACAGTTCTTTCTGCATACGCCATATTCATGTCAACTTCAACGCTTTCACGAATAAGCAAGATACACAATATACAGTAAGCTTTTATCATCTTCTTCTAACCTGCCATGGTTCGTTGTTTGTTTTATTACAGTGTTTATAACCTGAAATAGGTTAAAATGACTACATTTTTACCATCAGTCGACTAGTCTGGAGGCAATTTTACCTATTTATGCCTTCAACTTATAAGGAAAAATGTCTTAATCTCCCAAATTTCGACTTCTGAATTACTTCCATTTTTTTCCCCATAATGGTAAATTTAAGGTAATTATAACGTGATAATTACCTTCGCCAATTAGGGCACTGACCTATTCGAAGGTCGAAATGACGTAAATTTTACCTATAATGTTTGTTGGGTTATACCAAAAAGGTAATTGATGGTCGGATCGATGAGAAAATTGAGTTGCAATTTTTATTGATCCTAAAATCCTCACTCAAGCACTAGGGAAATAGCAGCGGAAACGGATATTTCACAAAGTAGTTCCACCCTTATCATCTGAAACTACATCATCATTGTATGGTAATGATCTTGCAAATAGAGTTTTGTATTCAAATGAAAGACATGATTGGCGAGGATAATAATACTTCAAACAAAATTCTGTTTTCTTATGAAGCAACGTTTAAGAACAACGGGTCGGCCAACAGACATTATATGCATTATTGTGCAATCTAAAATCATCGCTGGTTGAGAACTGTTGGTCACCAAAAGCGATGGTCGATCGATGTTTGGGGAGAAATTATTAGAAATCACATTATTTGACATTCGACAATGAGCTGCATAGTGAAAGGTAATCAATTTTCTTCGCAGAAGTGGAATTGAACACCAGAAGGACCATGTAGTTGCGACACGATGGTGCTGCAGGGCATAACCATAGGAGAGTGCGAGAGTTTTTAGATCAGTCCTATCCTAATCGTTGGATAGGCAAAGGTGGTACTATTCCTTGGCCCTCCCGATCCCCCGACGTTACTCTTATAGATTTCTTTCTTTGGAGGTAAGTGAAGGAAAGGCTTTTCAGAGATCGTCCAACAACTGCCGATGATATGAGAAACAGGATCACGGAAGCCTTCCGATCAACTGATGCAGCAATGTTTGCTAGAGTTCGGGGCTCATTGTCTAAAAGACCAGCAGCTCTTGTGGAATATGATGGTGATTGAGCATTTATAAGTAGCCTCCCCTCAAAGTTTTCACATTGTTTCCTGTTAATCATCCTTTCCTGTTATTGTAAAGATTACTAAAATTGTTTGCTTTGTAATTTAGGTTTCTATTACAATTTCATTTTGTTGAAACATATTTTTTTCAGAAGTATATGGATGTATCGAATTATACGAACAAATCATCAGGCTTTCTTATTTTGCAACAAATCTCGCAAATTTAACAAATTAGATCCCACAAACCCTATTTAGGTAAAAAGCAAAATTCCATGCAATGATACAATAAAATATAGAGTATTGCATTTGAAAAACCATTTGAAATTTGTCATTTAAAAAAAATCGTAGTAGGCGATGGATCTATTATATACTAATTTTGAACAACGCTAATGTGGTTGTAGTAACTTTGAACTTCGTTTTATTCCTTGATCTACGTTTTTTTCTTTTGTATCACTATGTTAGACATCATTGAAACCAACCTCAACAAAGTTTCTCCCTGATGATGGAAATAAACATTTCCAAAAGCTTGGATAAACCTTAAAAAGTTTACTTTTTAATTGCTGCTTACCCCAATATCCCTAGTGTTGTATATATATATATATATATATATATTTATTTATTTATTTAAATACATACATTCAGGTGGTGATTCTGCATGAAAAAATAATGATAGTTTGCTATATAACTTTTGTCCGCAAATGCTTAGTTTTCCGAGATACGGGGTGTTAAAGTTTTTCTTAAAAACTGACTATTTATTTATTGCTCTGAAAGCGGTCGAGATATGCAAATGAAATTTGCCGAGTTTCAAGAGAATTTTATGTTCATCATTGGCACGCACACGGGTAATGATCTAAATTTTTTTAAAGAAAAAAATGGTACGCGACTGAGATATTTCAATCGGTCGATATTTCCTCCCACTAACAGGCGACTCTTACCTTAATTTCCTACAGGAAGAGTTAGCTGTTCTTCTTGAAGAAATTCCTCTACAGCTGAGACAACACTTCTGGTTCATACATGATGGTGCACCAGTCTATTTTAGCATTATTGTATGTAATCACTTAGATGCAGTATATCCAAATCGTTGGATAGGTAGGGGAGGTGCGGAACATTGGCCTGCTCGATCTTTGCATTTGGGGTTTTCTTAAGTCATTAGTTCATTCCACTCCCGTCGAAAATGTTGAAGACCTGAGGAATCGAATTATAGCCGGCTCTGAGACAATAAGAAATACACCAGGAATATTTGCGCGAATACGACTATCAATGAGGCGAAGAGTTGAACCTTGTATCACGCCTGAGGGAGATCATTTTGAACATTTGTTGTAACTTTGCGCCTATTTATTTATTAGTGTGATTTTCTGTTATTGTTCTGGTTTAACGTTATTGTAGATAGTTCTTGATAATGTATTGAAGGAATGAAAAATACGCAATAAGATGTTTTATTTTTTTGCATAAAAACGGCGTCCCGTACGAAAAAAAGGCAAGAGAGAGATTTTTTGTCACAAATTGAACGAGGAATTCAAAAATAAATTTAAAATAACTCAGTGGCGTACCATTTTTTTCTTTAAAAAAATTGAGATCATTACCCGTATGTGCGCGTCAGTGATGAACATAAAATTCTTTAGCATGTCAAAAAATGCGCAATAACTACCTCTTAAAACTTCACACAAGTGTATTCAGTTTCCCACATTTAATGTTTTTATATGTTTTTATGTGTTTTGTATATGTTTTTATAAGTGTGTATTCATGTTTACATTTCAACATTTCTACTTCACCTTTATAACTCTCATTTTAGTTTGTTATTTTTGTATTTTTGTCTTTTAATTATGCTAAGATTAGGTTAAGTTTGGTTGAGTGGAAGACCATCACCTTGCGCCCAGCAAGAGATGAACTTCGCCATTTCAGTATACCATTTTAGCTGTACTGAATAAAGATTATTATTATTATTATTATTTGCATTTCTCGGCTGGTTACAGAGCAATAGATAAATAGTCAGTTTCACAGAAAAATTTTAACACTCCGTATCTCGGAAAACGAAGCATTTGCGGAAAAAAGTTATATAGCAAACTGTCATTATTTTTTCATGCAGAATCGCCCCCTGAAGTTTGTCGGACTTATTCTCCAAAACTCATACATATTGTTATGTTATGAAAAACCAGGCATATATTTTGAAAGGAAAAAAGAAAACAATTTCATAAAAACCCACAAAAAGAATAATTACTTAATAGCTATTAGTTCAAGAGATATTGTTTTTACATATTTTTGAAATTATATTTCTTTTATGAAGCCTCTGTATAATATTAATAGATAAAAATATCCAAATACTATAATACAATCAATTTCATACACTGTTATAATGATTATAACACATAATTGTTCAAAAGACAACAAAAAAGTTTTTAGAAAATCATCCTGAATAAAATGTGATCAACAAAAATTATAAGCTTGAAACATACAGTATATGAAATTGTATCTAACTTAAAATAGCCAATGGGAGAACAACAAACTTCTTGATGACAATAGCCAATCAGGGAACAGTATGGTCAGATGTAAAATTTGAAATTGTGAGAAAATAAGAACGGTAGAGACAATTATCATTGAATAGTGTACATAGTTTGTAAGAAAAGAAAAATAGTTTAATTTATAAGTTTTGACAAATAACCCCAAACAGTGAAAATGTGACAACAAAGTGCGCGAATTTGAAAATTCGAATGAAAGGGAAAAAGGAGAGATGGTATCCTGGAGACAGAAAACAAAGCCAGAAGGAGATTGAAGAAAATTTGAGAAAGAACGCCACGTTCGGGTTTGAGGAAAAGAAATATTCAATAACTTTATCAATATAAGCAGCAAACGACATTACCTTTGTATGTACTTCATATACAAATATTCCAAAGCTGATTTCTGGATTTGTATAGTTCTTTTTGGTATTGGGAAGCCTGAGAGCAGTGGATTGAAAGGGGATCAAAATTCTTGGTGTGTATTGAAACAGCGACAGTTCCAGCGTCAGGTATAAACTTTTCTAGTGCACATCACGAACTGAATAACCTCACTAATAACTCATATCACATCAGAATAACTTTATTTCATTTGATTTTGAACTATTAAAGAAATTTTCAACCTTCAAAGTAAAAGTGAGGTTGTGTATAATTTATTCGTCACCGTTTCTCATGATTGTCTTTGAAAATTTGTAGATTGACCATAGAATAAGTTATCTATCGTAGGCCAGGTTAATATTAGTTTTCCTGAATAAAAGAAATAACTGTTTTTCGACACTTTCTCGTTTGTTTTCCACAATGATCTGGAACCGTACTTATGAACATTGAATAGATTGAAATTTGACAGAAGCAGTGGCTCAATTGCCTGAACCGGCTATCTGAGACAAGAGGCGTACCAACTGAGTTTAGTCGTGGTAAGATGAGTGATAACAATTGGCAGCAACGTGACGAGAGAACTGTGACGTTAGCTAGCAATTATTATTACATTGTAATATAGTATACAGGGTGAAAATAATTTATCTATCATATCAATTTGAACCCAAGAGGGACAAAAATCAACAACAACATATTATTTTTACAAATCACATTTCATAACAATTTGGCTCACAACTACGAACAGAAATTATTAGCGATCATCATTTTATAATAACAATTTATTTAATACATCATTATTATATTACAATATATATATATATATATATATATATATATATATATACGTGGAGTTGTTCTATATGAATATTATAAGAGCCATTAGAAATGCGGATGATCCCATATACTAAATCTAATAACAGCTCTTGAACATGCTGTACATGCTAAATGTATGACCACTTTGGTATTTATTGCATGGGATGAATCTGCGCTTTATTAATCCCGTGAAGAATTATGAAATTCGCGAGTCGCGCTTAGTAGGTGTGAATCTACGCATTTTATCTTATTGTTGAAAGGATTTCTATGCAGGAAATATTATTCGGTACCAATGACAGGATAGTTGGATGGAAATATATGTATCTTCGTTGGTTTCATTCATGCATGAATTAATTATTCAATGAATAATAATAACAACGGTAGGTATTTATTCACAAAATAAAGTGTACAGTGTTGGTTTATATGGTATGTGCGAAATAATACCTAAGGTTTCGATAAGTGCGAGACACTTGTTTCGAAGGAATTAAAAATGAGATTTAATAACAAGTTCATAATAAACACTAGACATAGCTTATACTAAGGAGTTGGAACTGGGGTATATTAAACATAAAATGTAAAGCTTAAAATATAAAATCTAGACTATAAAGTCTAAAATATAAAATAAGAATACGATATAATATACAATGTAGACACTGATTAAATTTGACTTTGGACTCTCACATTATTAATACAGTAAGTACCTATATTAAGTTCAATGTTTTACATTTATAGGTTGAATTTATTTGATAGATGGAATAGGATTATTTGAATTGGTTGTTTATGTTGAGAAAATAAAATACAAACCAGATGGTAATTTCAGGATATTTTAAGGTCCACATAATCTGTAATTTGTTGTCGTGTGTTTCCATAAATGAATGATTTCAATTTATTTTTTTGCCGTATCAGATTGCGAATTCCATGCATGTAGGGAGGGATTGTGTTGTACATTTTTGGGACTAGATATTCATAGGTTCGTTGTCCGAATGATTTATGTGTTTGGGGAACTCTGTGAAGATACTTCTGTCGTGTGCGGTAAGGGTGGGTAGTAAGTTCGTTTTTCTGTTCTTGTGGTACGTTAGTACCTATTATATCATAATAGATTAGTTGTCGCATGTCGAACACATTAGCTTCAGCATATAATCTATCGGAGGGATATTTGGTATTTTTGGAAAGAATCAGTTTCAGGAATCTCTTCTGTAATATTTCTAAGGGGCGCATGTGCGTCTTCAGTACACCTCCCCTGGCCAATATGCTATATCGTAGGTGACTCTCAACTAAAGCGTGATAAAACACTTTGAGTTTATGAAACGTCAAAATATCCTTCGGGTATTTGAATGTATCTAAAATCTTACGCAATTTAATACAAACAAAGTGTACTTATATGTGCATCCCATTTGAGGTGAGTATCTATGAGGATGCCTAGATATATAGTGGTTCAGAACATTTAAAGAAGAAAATGGATTTGATATTTTGAACCCAACTACGATAGTGCACCCCACACTGAATCCTATAAGTATTTACGTAGCTATTAAAAATTCACAATAACAAATATCAGGAAAATCTGTATGGGGTTGGGAATCCGTACGGATATAAATCTATATGGGGCTGGGAGCGAATATTTTATACTTTTTAGTTCGATTTAAAAACGTAATATGTTAAAAAAAAAAAATATTTTCTGCTTTTTAGTCTTGTGTTTGTGTGTGTGAAATTTTGCAATTGATTTTAAACATCATGATCAGATCATCACCGAGACATGTGGCAAATTCACTTTCTTCATCTGATCATATACAGAGTGAGCCATTGATAACGAAACAACGGCTCTGTAGGTCGGCAGAACCGAATTATATAAAAATGCTCGGACACGTCAACTACATTTTCGAGGGATACATCGTTCGCGATGAAATTCACCCGAACTACATTCCATCCCTCGGAGCTGTGACCGCCACCGCTAAATTTTTAAATGGCAACATATGGCAAGTGATACCTCATTTGAAAGGTATTTTTCTTCTTAATATCAAACAACAAAAATAAATAAATTCTATCGATTCGTTTTCGGGATATAGGAACTTGAAGTTGGGAAATCACTTTTTATTCAATCAATAAAAATGACATCTAACAATGCAATTGTTTAAAGATAATTATTATTGTCAAGGAGTTAAATGATGTAACTAGTTACCAACAAATAACATGCAATTCCGTTTCAAATTTTTATTTCATTCTCATTTACTTGATCGAAAAAAATTTAAGGTTCTTAAGAATCGATAAAAAAACGTTTTATCAAATTCGACTCAAATGCGAGTACAACAAAAACATGTATGAGATAAGTTTTTTCGCCAAATCGCAATTGTGGACGTCTATCAGTGTCAAACTGATCTTTGATTGAACGACATTAGAGTGAATTACTTGACTAAAGCTGCTGAATATCTTTCCGCAATAATGGTGTATACGATCGCGGAAAGAGTTGAAATAATAATATTTTTTTTTAAGTATGATGGGTGCGGTAACCGTACAGCAATTTTTTTCAATGAAACGCATCCAGATAAACTTGTTGCTAGAAAATACGTTCTAGAATTAGTGCAAACATTTCGTCAGTAGTAGTTGTAGCCAACAAGAAACGAGACCCAGAACGTGAATTTTCGTCTAGAAATGAAGCTGTCGAAGTTGCACTTTTAGGACAAGTTCATGCAGACCCAACATTGAGCACAAGGAAATTGGCTAGTGTTACCAATATCAGTAGAACCAGTATCCGCCGAATCCTGAAACATCATAAATTCCACCCCTACAAAAAACATTTGGTACACCAATTGAATGAAGATGATTCTGATAGGCGACAGGAATTTTGTGAAATTATGACTACGAGAATAGATGCTGATGAGAATTTCCTTTTCAACATCTGATTTTCTGATGAGTCTATATTCTTTTTGAATTCAACTGTGAATCGTCATAATTGTCGTTATTGGTCAGATGCCAATCCACATGTTTTCCACGAAATCCATACTCAAACTCTCCAAAAAATCAATGTCTGCAGTGGTATTTTTGGGGACCGTTTGATTGGACCAGTATTTCTCGACGGTAACATGACAGGAGAAACTTATTTGGAATTATTGAATGAATTTGTTTATCCACAATTAGTAGACCTCATTGAAAATAACGATCGTTACCATGAAGATCACTTGATATTTCAACAAGACGGGGCACCTCCACATTATGCACAGCCTGTTAGGGCGTTTTTGGATAGAATGTTTCCTGGAAGTTGGATTGGAAGAAGAGGCTCTATAGAGTGCCCAGCCAGATCTCCAGATTTAACCCCACTCGACTTTTTCCTGTGGAGTCACTTGAAAAACAAAATATTTGCAACCGAACCAGAATCTCTGGAAGATTTACGAAGGAGAATTATTGAAGAATGCCGTCGAATAACGCCGGAAATGCTACGAAATATGAGGTCTCGTTTTCAACAGAACTTGTACTATTGTATGGAAATGGGTGGTAGACAGTTTGAACATTTAGTTCATTGACAATAATAATTATTGCGACAGTTGCTTTATCAGATATTGTTTTTATTGATGAGTGAATAAAAAGTGATTTCCCAACTTGAAGTTCCTATATCTCGAAAATAAATTGATAGGATTAATTTATTTTTGTTGTTTGATATTAAGAAGGAAAATACCTTTCAAATGAGGTATCACTTGCCATATGTTGCCATTTAAAAATTTTGGGGGGGCGGTCACAGCTGTTTCGTTTTCGATGGCCCACTCTGTCTATATATTCTGAGCTATATTTGAGGTTCCAAGAATCTAGCTCATCGGGAAGTTGGTCTGAAATCGATTACTCCTTACTATTACTATTATTATCAACGAAAAATAAACAAACACACACACACAGTCAAGAAAGCGAGTTAATATTACATTGCCATCCAGTTCGGAGCTACGTTTGAAAAGTTTCAAGTCTCTTAATTAAAACTCGATTGCTTCTCACTATTATTATTACAGAGAAACAAACAAGCAGACAAACAGGAACTAGTTAATATACTTACTATTATTATTATTACAATGGCTTTGCCAGAGCCGGCAGTGACTGCAGATAATGCGTCAAATTCTGAATATATTGGAATAAGAGCTTTATCAAATTTGCAGCAGTAATAAATTTTTTATCGTCAAACAATTACTTAATTGAAATGTTCGTAGTTTTGAAACTCTTGCCGTCCTTGAACTGAGTTGTAAAATTTTATAGTTTTGATTTAGACGGTATCTAAGCATGTAATTTCAAAAAAGATAAATGTAATTTTTTACATGTTTGCTGGCCTACTCATTGGACATTTCAGAAACACCAATTATGACGATCCAAGGTGAAATAATCACAACATTTTGTTCTCATTCGTAAAATTTCTAAATATATTCCGGTAAAACTCAAACAATATGCAATGATTGTCATTATTGCTCACAGCAATATTATCCACTTCCAATCAGATTTCGTTTATATTCATACCACTTTTAGTTAACATTATTACCTGTATCATATTAAAATTTTGGAATCATTTACCACACCGAAAGCGAGATATAAGGCTTCAAAGTTGCAACGTTTGACACGTAATCCCCATAGTGAGCTACTGCGGACACCACATTTCAAGGCATAACTAAAAACCCTCCATTCAGATCTTTTTGAAAAACTAGTATATTATTGAAAGGTGAATAACAAATTGTATTAAAAAAATTAAACACGCGTAGCCATACAGTTATTTAGTTATTGCCATAAGAAGTTTCTAAATTATTGCGTATGAGAAGTGCAAGAGAGGGAAAGCTGAGAATCGTGGCAACGCCTCAAGCGAGCGCTCGTGATTCAAATAAGCGAGAGCGTTAGGTTCTTGGGGGTTTGAATTCAACTGTGTTTTGGAATGCACATATTCATGAATGATAATTGTGAATAATTGCGTTAATATATACTGATGCATTTTAAACATATTGCAATAGGAATAGATATAAAATAAAATGTAGTTTTAGCGAGTATCGGCAAACAACAGTTCATAAACTTTATTTTATTCATACATTTGTACAACACATATACGTATAACATAATTCGAATATTTTTAAACATAAACAAAAGTGATTCAGATTTTCAACAGGCTAATGAAATATAAGGTATAAATCTACAAAAAATATAATCAACAATGAATGTTATATCATTTATTTTTCTAACTATTATATTAAATAATAACTTGATTGACTAAACATTTATTTTTAAATCAATAATGATTTTAGTAAATGCTTTCCTATTTTTAGGAACTCTATGTTTTCTATTCACCAATTTTTCAGCTACGTGATTATTCACAGCTTCTTCTCCTTCATTGTGATAGGTATATTTGTGTCAAAAAATCGTATGTTATATTTTGTTGCGCAATTTTTTTCAATACATCGCTTCGTGGAAATTATCTGATGTTTCGTTTGGTATTCAATCTTTGCCTAATTTTGATAGCTCGAACATTCCTGGCCCTCTTCAATCTGGGAACGTTTTTCTAAAAATAATTAAGCTATCCACAAATCCTGCTGTCATATTAAATCTTCTATCAAATTATTATTGATGATTGCTCTAAGTAATCTCATCGAATCTCGCATTATGCACAACGAATAAATTTGGAGTTGTAGATTAATTTAAAAATTCTTTAAATGCTACGAAACAATCTACTAAATTTAGTGAATCGACTTGTACATTATTCAAATATAATTGACCAGAAATTGTAGTACATCCTGTATTTTTTGTCGCCACAGGATTGATTCTTCGTAGGGCTAACATATATATATATACATATATATATATATATATATATATATATATATATATATAAGAATCCTTTTTAAATTCGGGTATGCAGTCAACAGGGGTATGGAAAAAAAAGTGTACTCTTTTTTCTATTCAAGCTTTCGAGTCATTTATTGTCTCTTCATCAGGAACTCTACAATGAATTAAAATTGAACATTATACGATTTGAAAACCAAATAGGCATATGTGTACTTACAAAAGTGAGGTTAAAAATCCCTTTCACTTGCAGCAATTTATAAAATACCATGTCACAACAGACAACACTCTTGGTATAGTCATATATAGTTAAAACTTTGATCAAAATTGATCAAGATTACTTAAACATAAGTGTATAAACATTTTAAAATTCCAAATGGGCTCTTATGGAGGTCATGTTGGATTCAAGAGGCAGTGGTGACAAATGAATGACCATTGAAGTATATGAAGTTGACAATTGACAAGTATGAAAAATAAATCTTGGACCTGTTGCCAACATACAATGCGGTGAAAAATAATATCACCAAACAAATCAAGGGTACCAACAAATTTTGGAAGGAGACTGACAGTGAAAATATGAGTTTTTTAGAACAAGTGAAAAAATTGACAAAGTGAAAAATTAATTCAATACCCACCATTCCAGGGGACACACTTATGTTAATGTATTGAATTGTGGTCTATCTCATACGGAGAACGACTGAGTAAATATGAATAGATTATGCTGAGATTATCAATGTCCGTTCTCGAATTCATTGAATTAGGTTCTTTGAAAATTTGTGTCATTTCGAGAAAAGTTCTCTTTTTTGCATTCGATTCATGTTCCAAGATATTCACATTATCATAATCTGGGTTATGGTTCAAAGCCATGGTGTGATGAGCTAATGAACAAGTTTTTTTTAAATTTCTAATATCGCTTTCATGAGAGGTAATTCTGTCTTTCAATTTCCTTTTGGTTTGGCCAATGTACTTCTTTTCACATTGAGAACAAGGGATACAATACACCAAGTTCGAATTGTCTAATAGAGGATCTTTGTCTTTTAACTTTGAAAAAATCTTGTTTAAACAATCATCAATGAGATCATCCATTACATATTGAGCGATTATCGGGGAAACTGGGCTGCCCATTGGCATACCTAGACATTGGCATTGGCAGCCCAGTTTCCCCGATAATCGCTCAATATGTAATGGATGATCTCATTGATGATTGTTTAAACAAGATTCAATTTGAGATCCCATTTTTAAAGAAATATGTAGACGACATTATATTAAGTGCCCTTCAGGACAAATTACAAGAATTGTTACTTGTTTTCAACTCTTATCATGAAAAATTGCAATTTACCATCGAAGAAGAAAACATAGAACAGAGTGTCCCCTTCTTAGATACAAAATTAATCAGAATGGCAGACAATACTCTAATCACCAGCTGGTATACCAAACCAGGTGCTTCAGGAAGATTCTTACATTACGAATCATATCATCGACACAGACAAAAGATAAATCTGGTCTTGTGCATGAAAGATAGAGTAATCAAAACAAGTCACACTTCACTAAGAACAATCAATTTAAAAAAACTTTTGCAACTTTTCATTAATAGTGGATACCCACGATTTTCAATAGGTCTTCCATTGATATTGATCACCCAAATAACAACAATAATAATAATAATATTATTAATTCTAATAATAGCATTTTGGAACCAACGTTTTATCTTACCTTACCACATATAGAATCTTTAAACTATAAATTCAACAAATTATTATCCAAGATTCCTAACATCAAAATCGCGTACAAAAACCAAATAGTATTGAACAAGATTTTTTCAAAGTTAAAAGACAAAGATCCTCTATTAGACAATTCGAACTTGGTGTATTGTATCCCTTGTTCTCAATGAGAAAAGAAGTACATTGGCCAAACCAAAAGGAAATTGAAAGACAGAATTACCTCTCATAAAAGCGATATTAGAAATTTAAAAAAAACTAGTTCATTAGCTCATCACACCATGGCTTTGAACCATAACCCAGATTATGATAATGTGAATATCTTGGAACATGAATCTAATGCAAAAAACAGAACTTTTCTCGAAATGACACAAATTTTCAAAGAACCTAATTCAATGAATTCGAGAACGGACATTGATAATCTCAGCATAATCTATTCATATTTACTCAGTCGTTCTCCGTATGAGACAGACCACAATTCAATACATTAACATAAGTGTGTCCCCTGGAATGGTGGGTATTGAATTAATTTTTCACTTTGTCAATTTTTTCACTTGTTCTAAAAAACTCATATTTTCACTGTCAGTCTCCTTATGAGACATACCAAAATCGTTTCAATTAATATAAGTTGGTACCCTTGATTTGTTTGGTGATATTATTTTTCACCGCATTGTATGTTGGCAACAGGTCTAAGATCTATTTTTCATACTTGTCAATTGTCAACTTCATATACGTCAATGGTTATTCATTTGACAGCACTGCCTCTTGAATCCAACATGATCTCCATAAGAGCCCATTTGGAATTTTAAAATGTTTATACACTTATGTTTAAGTAATCTTGATTAAATTTTAATTTCCAAGAGTGTTGTCTGTTGTGACATGGTATTTTATAAATTGCTGCAAGTGAAAGGGATTTTTAACCTCACTTTTGTAAGTACACATATGCCTATTTGGTTTTCAAATCGTATAATGTTCAATTTTAATTCATTGTAGAGTTCCTGATGAAGAGACAATAAATGACTCGAAAGCTTGAATAGAAAAAAGAGTACACTTTTTTCCATACCCCTGTTGACTGCATACCCGAATTTAAAGAGGATTCTTCTTTAACTTAGACAGTCGTCTAACCTTCACTACTTTATATATATATATATATATATATATATATATATATATATATATATATTTCTGAATTACCTCTTTCAGTTATCCTGAATGAGCCTCATTATTATGGAATTTGACACACACACACACACACATATTGTTATTTTTCAATGCATTTCAATAAAATCTTGTTATTGACTCAAATGCCTCAACGCCATACAATATTTGGAAAACCATATCGACAAGGGCACAGCCTACTAAGATCCTGTATCTTATGAATCCATCCTTGAAATATTCCACTAAGATTTCATGACAAGGAAGTCGACCTTCATTCCCAAAAGAACTGTAACCGGATACGGAATGATCATGAGATCCATATTCAAACTTTCAAATATTTGATTGTATCACATTACCAGTGATTCAATACTAAGCTCTGAATTGGGTGAAGAGGGTGTGCCAAATGCTACGGTAGGTACCGATGATTGACATTATTTTATAAAAGTCCAGTCACTGTTTTGTAAAATATTCGTTCTCCCCAAACAAAACGATCGGATGACTAGAAGATATGGTACTCCTTCATATATTTTCTATGATTTCGGAAATAGAGAATTTAAATTGGGATTTTTGCTTCAATGCACTTATTTCAGCACAATAACTAAATATTTCCTATTTCAGATTTCACTTTCTATATTTTTATCATAATCTAAAAGAGCTTTGCGTTTTATTCAGAAATAGCAGAGATACATTCTATCAAACAAATTGGCCATGGATAGCGAACCAAAATAATTTCAACTGAAAAACTAATCTTTAAATTTTACTTTCCAAATTTTTCATTTTAATTTCATTCAAATAAACAATTTCGTGTTAATAATCGTCCGAAGACATTTTGAAGTAGCCTCATATACAGGGGGGGGGGGGGTGAATGACGGGAATATAATGCCAATTTTTTAAACATTGGTAACCGCGACTACGTCCGCGTGGAATTTGTATTTCTTTCCTGCTTGCGAATGGCTTTGCATGCTTCTCGTTATTCCGTGATCCCGCTTTCCGTTATTCCGTTTTCAGTTATCCCGTGTCTTGTTATCCTGCTTCCCGTTATCCCGTTATCCCGTTATCCCGTTATCCTGTTTCCTGGTAGAGAAATTCAGAACTAGGAAATGGATTTGAAGCACTTAACGAATCACAATTATCAAAATAAAATTTGTCAGACATTTTAACAAAAACGATAATAAAATGAGCTCTCTCTCTTTCTTTCTCTAGGTACTTGGATTTAGCTTTCAATCGGCGCTATTATCCAGCACTCTCCCTCTTACGTAATACTTATGTAATCGGGGCTTCGTCCGGTGAACACAGCTGTCTTGCTCGTAGCAATCCTGTGTTCAGATTATATGCAACCTTACCTTATAACGTCACTTTCGTTTAAGTAACGCTACCTATCTTCCTGGATGTATTTCAATTTATAGAAAAAAAAATAGTTTTGGGGTTTGGGTACAGCAAGTAATGTGCTTGCTCGTTACTTTATTAAGGTAGCAGGTTCATAAGGTATTCAGAACATAATAAAAGTGAGGGCGCCAAGTAGTTTAACAAATTAAATAAATAATCGTATAACCCTGGCTAGCTTTAACCTGAAGGGAAATCACTAAATAACATTAGATTCAACACAAACTATTTGATGGAATTTTCAAATATTATAATGATCAGATAAGGAATGAGGTTCCCAATTTTAGTTGAATATGGGATACCACTTTTACCCTTGCAAGGGTGTGAGAACTTTGAACGGTTCCTAAATAATACTAACACGTATAATTGTCAACAAAATATTGCGTATTGCTTACCTACAACTGAGGATGTTCATTCTTAGTAGTGCATTACATTTAACATTAGTTCGCATGTAAGGCCCATTGCTTTTGTAACCGAAACCAGTTCGTGAAAATTAAAACACAAATCCTCTGCGAGGTATTTATCTTTGTCCTGATAGAATGCTACTGTATGATAGACGACTCTAAAAACACCTAAAGTATCTCTGTCCCCTGTTCATAAGGCTGATCGGTTTACAACACCGTCCAGGCGCTCCAAACTAGCAACTTAAGTCGCTATTTGCTTTTTATCAACGGCTCAACACCGTCCCACGGAACTTGGTTTTAGTTTTACGCCCATGACACACACGGCGGGATTTTTCGATCGGATAATTTAAAGTCGCCGCACAAAGAAATCTAAAAGTTTACACACATGGCGGAAAATTGTTCGACGCCGTCGCACGAATGTGCAATATATTTTCATCTTTAAATGAAATCAAATCAGTTTAACTGTGTTATGAACAGAGAGCAATGCAATGCGGGTAAAAAAATTGTGCTAATACAGAGTATGGCCACTGCCAATTCTAGAATCTTAAAACGTATATTTTACGATCCCTACCACTTTCCAGTACGTATAGGTATGTGAAAAAATATGGTTTCACCAAAATAATTTATCTATGTTTACACACGCTTTTTCAGCTTCACCTGTATTATTTGAAATTTTGCACACTGATGACAATTCAATAATTTGATAGATATATATTTTGATATTATATATATATATATAGATATATATATATATATATATATATATATATATATGACCTCTTTCACCAAGATCGTCAAAAAAAAGGCTAATTCACAAGATTTGATGAATTCACTGGTACGGTCTTAGTACTCTCACCAAAAGTTATATACAAAATATTATAGGTTGAGGTACGGAGAGGCTGAAGAGCCATATCGACCGCCCTACAATTTACTTTCAACAAGAGTTAGTAAAAACTTCTACTATGGACAAATTAATCGATGAGTTTTCTCTCATAGTTGGAAAGTTTCAAAACACGCTTTTCTAGCAAACAAAACTATAGTTTAAAAAATCTTTAAAACACGCTTTCGTAGCAATATGAACTAAAAATTTAAACATAATAAGAATAAAGTCATTTACCAAAAAATTAACTTTTTTTTAAGAAAGCGTAGTGTCTTATCTACTTACTTTTCATAATGACTCTACTAATCCAATCAATAGGAACTAACAAAAATTTCAAAACAGCTGAAATTTTATATTCAGGAATTCGAAAGTATAAAATACCCATTAAGCAATTCTTTACCATGACACGGCGCTAAAATTCTCCGAATTTTCATATTTTGAGCTACAACTCCAGATATATTGGAGATATGAAAAAATGTCTCACATAAAACTTGTAGTTCGTAATTTTTTCTACAAAAAGGTTTGTATAAATTTTGCATTTTATTTTTATTTTTAGGGCCATGGCATGGTAAATAATTTCTTAATGGATACTTCACACATTAAACTACACCTATAAAGTCAGCAAAGCAACTTGCTTGAAAATCGAAAAAACTTAGCCCTATATTTGTCGAATACCTAATTGTCGTAAATTTGTCGTGAATACAAAAAAATTATCGCGCTGCGCTAACTTGATATAAAGGTTTTTTAAAACAAATAATTCAACAAAAAATAATTTAATCATTGTCAACGATGACTTAAACTTATTTTATACGTTTTAGTACACGGCTTACATAAAAGCTTGTCTTTAAGAAGGTTTTTTATTGGTTAGTTTAGTTTTTGACTTCTGTTCATGCGACAATATTCACATTCGTCAAAAAGGCCACTTTACACACTTGCTACATAAATAACTATATTTTTACCAACAGTATTATTTTTATTATACCAATACTCTTTCTCAAAGTGCAGATGTTCCTGCCAACAAGTCACTGATATCAAAACGTTTCCTTCTCATCCCCATCCCGCATACACACATATTTCAATAAATTATTCGAGCTTAATTGAGCGAGAAGATTTGCGCTGAACGCATACGAGCACGCAACGACTAGAAAAATTCAAGCACCTGTGCGAGACTCTAGGATCGTTTCTATGCGGCTACGCGCGATATCTCCGAAAAAATCGTGAAAATGTGAGCAATGATGCGGGCGCATTAATCAGTCAGTTAGTTGCTGAAGCCGGGTCTTCGATATAAATGTCGAGGAGGAACAGGAAGAAATATGTTCCTACCTGGGACGACAGTAGAACATTTTGAAAAATTGACAAAGAATAGAAAAATGACTTCAAGAAGTCTCTTATTTATCATAAAATATTTTTTCTGTGTGTCAAGGAACTCGAAATTCATAATGGAGGTTTGAAAACTATGATTATGACCCATACACCTCTATTAATAGCTATTTATTGCAAGTTTTATTTAACTTGCTCGTTCGTATGTCATTCTGTCATCCTTTCCGGTTCAAAATTTGTAATCCATTTTTGGAGTACTTGCTGACATACGAATGAGCTGAAATTTGGCAGGTGTTCATAATTCCGGTGACATTGCATTATGGTCCGATTCAATTCAAAATTGGTATGTGGTGGTTTTCGGGGTACAGATTATGAAAGTTTTGTCGAAATTCATAAATTCAAGATGGCGGCCCCAAGATGGAGGACGAGTTTTGTGATTATATTCCAATTCCTTTCAAAATTGATATGCAGCGGTTTTCGCGGTCGGAGATTTTGAATTTTTTGTCAAATTTATAAATTCAAGATGGCGGCCCCAATATGGGGGACGAGTTTTCTGATTATGGTCATATTTTATTCAAAATTGGTGTGTGGGGGTTTTCAGGTTCGAAGATTATGAATTTTTTGTCAAAATGTATGAATTCAAGATGGCAACTCCAGGATGGCCGACCAGTTTTGTGATTATAGTCAGATTCTATTCAAAATTGGTGTGTGGGAGTTTTTGGGGTCGGAGATCATGATTTCCTTCAGCTCAAAACTCACAGGGAAGAGACCTTGTAATAACGATGCTCTATTAGAAATGAGCAGATTAAGGCGAACTAAATAAAAAGCAAAAAATAAAATAACCAATAAAACTATTTCAAGACAAGCTTTTATTTAAGCCGCGTACTAAAACGTATGAAATATGTTTAACTCATCGCTGACAATGATTTAATTATTTTTTGTTTAATTATTTGGTTTCAAAAAGCTTGTGGGGTTAATTGTAATAAAATTAATACTTCGGCAAGTTGTTACTTACCAACCAATCATTGTCCAATTAAATTGATTGGTACCTACTTTTATGAATACTTCATGCGACAAAGTTTTTGAAAACAACTAATTCAACAAAAAATAATTAAATCATTATCAGCTATGACTAAAACTTATTTTATACGTTTTAGTACACGGCCTAAATAAAAGCTTTTTTCTAAGTTTTTTATCAGTTATTTTAATGTAATAGTTCAGTAGATATAGGTTTGCGTGGAAGAGATTCCCACAGAGATGGGGTTTGAATTTTTTAGTTCGTTGTTGGTATCTTTTTGATATACTGAAAAATTAGAGGGGACAAAATGCGTTTTTTGGATGCCATCTTATTTTATTTCATAAAAAATCCTGTGTGGTTCCAAATTACAAAATATTCCATGCTGAAAAGGATTATGACATTGGTTTCACAAAATAAAATCAAATAACTAAATGTTTGTCGAAAAACTGAAAGCTTATACAGTGTTGAAAATCATATTTCTATTAATGGAAATGCGTTTTATAGTACAATTGTATATATAGTTCATGGAATTTTCATATATAGTATAAAATATACATCCATGGAATTCAAGGATAGGAAGTTTTCTACACATTGATATAACGATTGTTGGCTTGAACGATTGACTGCTTGCACAACTGACAGCCGAAAATGACTTCAAGAAAAGCATGAGGCCGTGGTTCAATAGCAGACTTCTCACCATCAAAGCCAAAAAAAAATGTCCTTCCAACTAACAAATTCAAATATCTTGGTGTAATCTTAGATAATCACCTCAAATGGAACTTCCACATCAAATATGTAAACGAAACACTAAAATTTCCGATATATAAATTTTACAATCTGAGGAATATACTGAATAACAGTGAACTGAAGATGATATATTACGCACTAGCTCAATCTCACATTTCGTATGGAATTATTATCTGGGGCGCTGCTGGTGAAACTTTAATTAACAGTCTCATAATACTTCAGAAAAAACTCATGAAAATACAATTTAGCAGAGACAGAACTTACCCCTCAAACAACCTCTACAGAGAAACTGGATTTTTCGACCCCAGACAATTATTTCTACTTCCTAGTAATATACAACAACACAAACTCCGAACAGAATTGAAAATAAATGATCACACAACACAACACAAAAAACCAACATTCAGGAGCAAATTTGACCACAATAAAACGAAATGGAGGATGTAAGTCCTCAACCGTAGCTGAGAGTTACCTACATCAAGGATTCCATTGAAAATATAAATAAAATTGCTGATGAAATGTTTCCTGGTACAAGTAGTAGTTCTGTCTCTGCACTTGTATTATTTGGCTATCTCTCTTCAATAGCACCGTCATTAGTTAGCGATGACGAACATTCTGCAGTTGAATCGAATACTTCTTCAGTTACTTCTCAGGGAATTAATATTACCAATTGTTCAAACTACCAAATACATGTTTATATTTATAAATAATTCCTCATAAGTAGGTAACTGTTTATTATTATTTTATTCAAGTAAATAATTTATAAACAAACATTGGTATGCGATAGGTTATAAATAATTTTTCAAAAAAAACTGAAGTGAAAATAAAACTTTGTTTGATCTTGTATTATGTTAGGATCGAAAGATATTACGGGTAACCAGACAGGGTCAAGTAAATGGGGCTAGTCCGGATTTTCACGAAATTTTCAACATGTGCTTTCTAACATGATACAAACTGTATAGCAATCGAAATTTTTGCGCGAAAAACATAATTTTAGGAGGCATGGTCCACTGAAGGTCTACAAAGGGCGATTTTGGTACGTCACACAAGGAAACTGTAAATTGATATGAACTATAACTTTTTACACCAAAACAGTAACAGCACACTCATTTAAAGTTTTAGCTATTTTTTATTCTAATTAAATTTCGATAATTCCAATAAAAGACACCAATTACTTTTCTTTTGATTTTTCATAATGAATTTCATAAAATCAAACGTTGGTGATTGCGTTTTGTTTATCCAAATCTTGTTGATTTTGTAGTTTTATTCATATGCGACGTTGTCTAAGCCTCCAGAGAAAACGACAATCTGATTGTCCTGAAGGATATTTGTGTATCAAAGTTTTGGTATCAGGGGCACAACGCTGAAGATAATTTCATCTTTTTAACCGACCGAGGTTCTCTAGTCGACGCGTATATATTTTTTTATGTATGACCACGCATAACTTTTCACAGAGCAGTTCGATTCCGAAGATTATTTTTTTCATTGGATAGGGTGTACTTCGAAGTTGGTCCCATTTGAATTTGCATATAAAATCCATCCCTAAGGGTAGCAAAATGGAGGATATTGAACGTTCACCCTCTGAATTTTGGACCGTTAACCGATTCTATCACGCATAACATTGTAGTGGGGTTTCGGATTTGGATTATCCTTTTTTTATTAGATAGGGTATACCTCATAATTGATCATTTTCCAATTTGGAATGAAATGATCCACTCTCCTATGGGTAGAAAAATAGGGAATGATTGATTTTTCACTTGTGAACATTGGCACACATATGAAGTTGATATTGACAGATCCTCCTACATCCGTCACAATAATTACATACTATGAAAGGATGGAATCATATACAAAGTGATGAAATCACTAACCAGAACTTTCAAAAATGATTTATATTATATAACAATAAATAGTAACAGTAGATAAGTAATCATATTATTTAACAGATAATAGTTGAAGTAAGCTAGGTAAGTAAGTATTTTGGAAGTAATCAAAAATCAAGTAGGTAGTAGTAAGTAGATTTCAGCCACAAAAAATTGAAAAATAAAAACTTTTTAACAAAAAATTAAACCGACGAAAAAATCAACTGAAAAGCAAAAAATAAAATAAACCTTCTTAGTCTAAATGATAATTGAGCTCCTAAACTAATGTAAGTAACTGATTTTGAGTCGGCGCCAAACAAACTAGCAATTGAATCAGGTAAAGCGTAAAATGATGGCAGCGAGATGTAATATAATGATCTTCGATAATTGTTTGTTTGGCGCCGACTCAAAATTAGTTACTCACATTAGTTTAGGAGCTCAATTATCATCAAGACTAAGAAGGTATATTAAATTTTTTGCTTTTCAGTTGATTTTTTCGTCGGTTTAATTTTTTGTTAAAAAGTTTTTTTTTGCGAATAGAAAACAAATTGTCTCTATGCAGTTTGAACATGATAGCACTGTATAATCATTGGATATTACTTTACGCAGCTGCCGAAACTTTTGGCTGATACATATAGGTACACACAGAGATACCTTAAAGAGCCATATATCCCGAAAGTGTATGTTCCGCACAACTTGACTATTTGGCAACAAAGCATGTTAATAAAACGACAAGATCAACGCAACCACTGATGTTTGATTTTTGACATTTCTTATGAAAAATTAAATGAAAAGTAATTGGTTGTTTTTTCTAAAACATACAAAAAATTGGGCTCAAAACATACCTAGAAAGTTGAATGAGTATGCATTTACTGTTTTGGTATAAAAAGATATAGTCTACAGCCATTTATAGTAACGTGGAGTGACGTTCCGAAACCATCCTTTATGGACATTCGAGAGACCGTATCTCCTGTAATTATATTTTCCACGAGAAAATTTTGATTGCTGTACTGTTTTTATCATGTTTTAAGACACCTGTGAAAATTTCGTGAAAATCCGGGCTGGCGCCATATACTTGACCTTTACCCTAGACAGTACCCAAATTACCAATAATACAAACTGAAAGAGACTCTTAGGAAGTAACTATAACTACAAACATATCCATTAATACAAAATTTCAAATATGCTTGTGCTCTTTTATCCAACAAGGCCCCAACAATAATATAATAATTCGTATAAGGCACTCTTAACCTCTTCAAAGAAAGCACGAAGCATCCTGATAACAAATGTGGAATACTCACCCTAGAATACTGCAATATGTCTCGAATTATTCACACACTCCTATAAAAGTCTAACTATACACTCACTCTAACTAATCACATATATTTGATTCGAAAACAGCCCGTAATTAACCCGCAATCGACACATAAATTCCGAAAATACTGATCAACCACAACTTCTACTTGTCAACACTCACTTTTGTTTTCGTCCTGAAGCGATCCATTTCATGGCTATCTATGCGATACTCTCTTCCAGGCGTCGAAAGGAGCACTGACCTTTTTGGAAAGAACCTAAAAATCAAAGTCGGGTGAAATACTTGTGATGGCCGTTTGCGCAGCATGCTTTGTTTGAAATTTGTGAAAATTTCATTCGTCTGTCAAAACTGACATTCCAACAATAAACTGACATGTTTTAATTGTTAATTTGAACCAATCAGAATGTGATTTCGTTATGATAATCATGCACTCGTGCACGATTATCGGATAATTGCACAATACATGGTGCCCCAAAGTATCTCCTTACTATTATTATAGGTACCTATCATTTTTATGAGAAAAAAATAAGCAAGTCAATGACTCAATAACGTACAGGGTGTCTCATATTAATTTTTAAATAATAGAATAATAACAGAAACTATTTTTTATTCATGAAATTCTCTCATAAAATACAATTCGTGCAATGGAAATATACAGTGTGTCTCATTTCTCATGGAAACACTTCCGTACCTTCCGTAATTATTGGAGTAGAATTCTGTAATTTTCACGATTTGTAGATATACCTGGGTGAGTCTGAATTTACTCATGGGGTTGACCTGAGTGACGTACACTGCGCGCCAGGAGCGATGGATATACCGATTTTTGTGAAAAATAATATTAGGGGGCAAGATAGGATCAAAATTCTACTGATTCGTGATCAGGACATCAACTCCAGTACCAATCCATATTTTTGCTGAAAAATTTTCAGTTCTGAAAAATCCGAATTTGTCTCACTTCCCCCCGTATCTTCCGTAATTATTGTGGTAGAATTCTATAATTTTCACGATCCTTAGATGAACCGAGTATGTCTAAATCTTCTCTGGGGTTAAAGAAACAATGGTTAGAGAAACTCAATGTGGAAATATTTCTCAATAATACTGCATTATCAGTGATAATTATCACTCGATATCACGTTATAAACTCTGCAAAACTCGTTCTATCCATCGCCCCTGGCGCGCAGTGTATGTCACTCAGATCAACTTCAGAAGAGATTTAGACTCATCCTTGGTATATTTAACGATCGTAAAATTACAGAATTCCACTCCAATAATTACGGAAGTTACGGGGGCATTTCCATGGAAAGTGAAATAAATTCGGATTTTTCAGAACTGAAAATTTTTCAGTGAAAATATGGACTTGTACTAAAGTTGATGTCCTGATTACGAATCCGTAAGAATTTTTAGCCTATCTTGCCCCCTAATATCATTTTCCCCAAAAATCGGTATATCCATCGCTCCTGGCGCGCAGTTTATGTCAATCAGGTCAACCCCATGAGAAAATTTAGACTCACCAATCGTGCAAATTACAGAATTCTACTCCAATAATTACGGAAGATACGGGAGCGCCGAAAATTAGTTAGTTACATTAGTTTAGGAGCTTAGTTATTGAGACGAAGAAGGTTTATTTTATTTTTTACTTTTCAGTTCCGTATTTCGTCGGTTTAATTTTTTAAGTAACATATTCTTGGAATACTCTGAAGAATTATTCGTTGAAACTTTCCACAATGGTCCAAAAGTATGGTGGAGATACGTGGATGAAGTTTTCAGTATCTGGAATCAAAATGAAGAAGAATTCAAACGTTTCTTGGATCATATAAACGGTCAAGTACCGACGATCAAATTCACGATAGAATCAGAACAAAACAACCAACTTCCCTTTTTTTCATGACATGATCCGAAATTCATCATCCCGAATGGAAACATCGGTACACAGAAAGAAGAACATACCAATCGATAACTACACTACAACTCAAACCATCATGCCAGTGTGAAAAAGGGCATTGTTAAATGTCTCTATAATCGAGCCCAAACAGTTTGCAATTCCAACCAGAATCTACAGGAAGAAATAAACCTCATAAAATCTATTCTCAAGGAAAATGCATATCCGGATCAGTTTGTAGAAAAAACAATCACTGACATTGAAAACAACAATCCACCAAACAACCAATTAACACAACCAACAGAAGTACTCCCACAACCTTCACATTTCACAATCAACATAATACCCTATGTCCACGGATTATCTTAGTAGATCAAACGGATTGGACATAGGTATGATGTGAGAACATAATTTAGTACAACAAACACACTGAGATCTATAATAACACAAACAAAACCACAAAACGGCGAAGAAAGGACCAAAAACTGTGTTTACATTATAAGAATGGAAACACCCCCGTATCTTCTGTAATTATTGGAGTAGAATTCTATAATTTTCACGATCGGTAAATATAATAATAATAATAATCGTTTATTCAAATAGGCAATCTAATATACAAACATTCTACATGTTACAATTACCGTATAGAAATTACTATGTGTAATATTATTAATTACTATCAATCACAGTACATTTTTTTGAAGAGATCATCAGTGACATTTCCACAAATTGGATTTTCACGATTCTTAATTAGTTTCACTAACAAAGGATTTCTTACAATAAATATCGCCTCCTTAATATAATCAAAATTTTGATTTCTACTTTTTCATACATAGCTTGTTTTAATCTTATGGATTAGTTGGTGTTTGAATTCATTGAGTGAGTGGGAATGTTTGATTTCGACAGGAAGATCATTGTACTCTAACAATCCTCCATGAAACAAGGAATTTGTGGTGCGAGCATAAGTTGTTCTTTGAACATAAATATTATTGTTTCTTCTGGTGGGATAGTTGTGTATCTGATTTTGGAATACAATCAATTGGTCGAAATAGGGAGGGGCCTCACCAGATACAATATTATAGATCAAAATCATTGAGTAAAAACAACCTGTTTTTAACAGACAGCCAATCCAACGTTTGAAGCATTAATATAATTGGGGTATAGCTACTGCATCTCAGAATAACACGCATTCCTCTATTTTGCAGTTTTCGCAAGGCTGCAATACTATTTCCATCAAGCAATGCAAATACACCAGCACAGTAATCAAAATGCGGTTGTATTATAATTTTATGAACAGTTAGGGTCGTTTGAGTAGTAAGGTTTCTGCTAATTTTCATGAAGAAAAATTGTTTTTTCAATATTTTATTGTACATATATTGGAAATGTTTTTTTTAGGCTAAGTGTACTATCAACAATGAATCCCAATTTCAATATTTTCGCCGTTAATATTAATATTTATAACATTTTTGTCAATCTGATTATATTTATAATGTGTTGTCATGATCATGGCTTTGGTTTTATTAACATTAAGTTTGAGTTTATTGATGTTAAGAAAGTGTGATATATGCTTTAAAGTAAAATTATGTTTTTCAGTTGCTCTATGCAGGCTAAAGTTACTTGCAGTCACCACCATATCGTCGGCAAATAGATTAGGGAATTCACAATCTTGAATATAGTTCACGTCATTTAGGTATAAGATGGATAAAAGAGGACCTAGTACACTTCCCTGAGGTACGCCAGAAGTGACACTTCATTCATTCATTTTTATGTCTCATATTGAGTAGACCTACGTTAAATTGCTCCGTAAAAACTACATGTTTTAGTCGGTAAAAAGTGGTTGTGAAAGCCCGTGGAAAGTGAAGAACGAGAAAACATAGTGAGTGTCATTTCACAACGGAACATACGGTCAGAAAAGTTATGTCTGTGACCAGAAACAAACAAGAAATGAATTCCCTCATAAAGGAATCCATTCAGGAAATATTTCAAGATCGGGATTTCATTAGTGGGATAGTAAAAAAGGTAACAGACAAAATTGAACAAAAACTGAAGAAACTAGAAGAGGAAATAAAAACTCAGGCTGAAAGAACGTCTCATCTACAGCAAAAAGTGGATATAATGGTAACGAACAATAATCTCCTGGAACAAAAAGTCGATGATATATATCAGAGTATGAAAGCCACCCATGTTTGTGTATACGGGGTAAACGAAGATGCCGATGATGAAGAAAACCTGCGAGAAAAAATCAAACTCATTATCAACACAAATACTGGCCTGAATTTAGGAAATGACAATATAGTTGGATGCTACAGAATAGGCAGGAAAATGGATATACCCAATAAAAGCAGACCTATTATATTAAAGTTAGCAAACACGGAACTGAAATCCAAGCTGTTTAAACACGCATATAAGTTCAAAGGAAAGAAAATATTCATTGCAGAAGACCTGACAATAAAACGCAGAACTATCCTGAAAGAAGCACAAAACGTTCTTGGTATGAGAAATGCATGGAGTTTCAAGGGATGCATCTTCGCCAAGCACGAGGGGCGCAATGTTAAAATAAATTGTGTTGCTGACATTACTCAATACACAATACAGTCAACCTAATGTATTATGTTCACCAATAATAATAATCTTTTTCTTCATCTTTTTTTTTCTCTCTAAATACTCAACTTTTAATTGTTAATATTTCACGACCTGGCTGATGATAATGAATTATAACTTTATATGCATAGGAGTAATTTAAAAGTTCTGATTCTTAATTTTTAATTCTAAATTATTAAATAATAACTGTTAACTACCTAGATATCTACTTGCTAATTTATCATTCGCTTATACTTCAAAACTGATATGTTGGAATTTTTGGAATTGATGGAGAATGATGAGGAGATGGAAACAACAGTTTGTCAAAATTTCGAAGAGAGTAAAAATCAATGGAGTGGTGAGCAAATTTTTAACATATTCACTTTAACATCAGGAGTTTAAACAAAAATTTTGATGAACTTCTAATATACTTGGAAAATATACAAACAAAAAATATGGATATAATAATCTTATCCGAAACATGGATACTGCAAGACTTCGAAAACTTTAAAATCCCCAATTTCGATATTTTATATAATAAATCACAGTTTAACCAAAACGATGGTGTAATAGTATACATAAATAGTAACATTACGTACTCAGCAACCATAAAGCACTTATCTGAAGTCAATCTAATGGAAATCTTATATGAAATCAATAACATCACATACTCATTGACATGCTCCTATATGCCCCCCTCAACACATTTGGATATATATTTATTGGATTTAGAAAGCTATTTCTCAACCCAAAATATGAGCGATGTGAACATATTCATGGGCGACATTAATGTAAATACTTTGAACTTAGCAGAAACTGCGGTTAATAGATACATATGTATGCTGGCAGAGATAGAATTTTTTTCTTTTCTAAACAAGCCAACGAGAGGTCCAAGTTTGATTGATCACATATATATTAAAATTAAGAACAAAAATACATATAAGAAAATGGAAATAAAGACATACATTTTCAAAACTGACATAAGTGACCATGACACCTTACTACTATCTATTAAAACTGGTAATACAAAAAAATCCAAAGACGAAACTCCCGCGATAACCCACTCTTACGTCAACAACAATAAATTGAAACACTTCTTGTGCACTGAAACTCGGGAAACAGTATTCCAAACGGATGTACCAGAACTAGCATTCACATGTTTTATCAACCAAATATTACTACATATCGATAAAAGTACACAAATTAAATCAAATAATTCAAGAAACCACACCAAGTTGAAACCTTGGATGACGCTTGGCTTACTCAATTCAATAAAGCATAGGGATTACCTCAAACAAAAATCAGTAAAGAAACCTTCAGAAGAACATAAAAATGAATATAAATGCTACAGAAACTTTCTATGCAACTTAATCAGGACAACAAAAACGAATATTACAAATATAAAATTAATGAAGCCGGAAAAATACCAAAAAATTTGGGAAACGATTAAAGATATTACTAATGAAAATACTCTTTGCAATTCCCGGAAATTTGACATAATTAACAACAGTAACCGAAAATGTAGATCAGATAAAGAAGTAGCAGATGAATTCAACTCTTTCTTTATAAATGTGGGTGAAAATATGTCGAAAAAAATAGAAAAACCGGCCCAGCCAACATCGGAAATTAAAAGAAGCATTAAAAATTCGTTATTCTTGCATGCTGTAACTGAAAATGAAATTATGAATATAATCGCTGGTTTGAAAAATAATACCTCACCTGGTCCAGATAAAATTTCAGTATTCTTCGTAAAAACATTTCAAAAGTATCTATTAAAGCCATTATGTCATATCTTCAACTCAATTTTTTTGACTGGTAAAATTCCTTCCGCTTTCAAAGATTCTATCACAACTCCGATTTATAAATCGGGGGATAAACATAAAACAAATAACTACAGACCAATAACAGTAATCAATAACTTTGCTAAAATATTTGAAAAGTGTTTAAAAAATAGACTAGTTGATTATTGTAATATAAATGGGATTCTCTCCAAATCTCAATATGGATTCAGAGAAAATTTATCGACTGAAGGTGCAGTTTTTGAATTGGTAAACAATGTTTTCAGTTGTTTTCAGGATCAGGAAAAATGCATCACTGTATTTTTAGACTTAGCCAAGGCATTCAGCGGTTGCAGGATATTGGAGTTAGAGGAATGCCGCTCGAAATTTTCAAAGATTACTTATCTAACAGAATTCAGATAGTAAAAATTAATGACTCATATAGTAATCCGCTACCCGTCAGCATGGGCGTACCTCAGGGAACAGTAATAGGCCCTATTTTATTTTTGCTCTATGTAAACAACATTTTTAATATCAGCAATTTCGAAGGAAAACTATTATCTTACGCCGATGATACTGCTGTAGTATTCGTGTGTCGAACTTGGAATGAAACATACGAAAATGCAAACAAAGGAATGAAAATGATATATAACTGGCTAAGTAACAATCTATTGAGTCTCAACATAGACAAAACTAAATTTATAACTTTCTCTTCAACAAGAAAAGACCAACCTGACGAAGACTTCCTTACGATTCACAAATATACGTGTACAGAAAACCAAAACTGTGGATGTTCCCGAATATGTAAAACAAATACTATCAGATATTTGGGCGTCATGATCGACCAATTTCTACGCTGGAATGATCACATAGATCACATAGTAAAAAAACTCCGCAAACTAATTCGAAAATTTTACCAACTAAGGAGTATCTTAAGTAGAGATGTCATATTGACGGTGTACGGTGCTTTGGTGGAGTCGATAATTAGATACTGCATCTTAGTATGGGGTGGCTTATTTAAAACATCACTACATAATCTTGACGTAATACAAAACACACTGATCAAAATCGCCTTGAAGAAGGATAGGAGATATTCTACAGAACTACTTTACGAACAAAGTGGTTTGTTCAAAGTCAGAAAATTATATGCTTATAACTGTTTATTATGGATTTGCAGTGACCCCATTAACATTATTACACATAAATACAATACGCGAATGACCTCCAATCAGGCAATTACAATACCACGTTATAGATTGAGTCATAACCAGAAATTTGTAACATATTTTGGCCCGAAATTATACAATAAGCTACCACTCCATATAAAGAATATCAATAATTACTGTCAATTAAAGAAAGAACTTAAAGTTTTCATCAGAAATTATTATGATCAATTGCAGGATATCTTTGAAAATGTTTGAGCTAACCTGCTCTGTCTCTATCTTCTTATTACCCCCCTCTAGCCATAATTCTCCAACTGCGGTTTTAAACCTAGTAAGGTAGACAGTAGTATAAAACTAAACGACCTATTTGAGTTTTTATGTTTTTATTCTATTATATATTATATAACACAACCAATATCAATCTGTAACAGCCACGACACAAGCCTAGCTTAGGTGGCTACAGATTGTTTAATACATGGTTCTATGATAGGATTATTAATGATAATTAGAATTGTAAATTGCAGGGAAAACATGTAACTGAATGATTGAATGACATGAAATGAATAAATTACTTACTTACTTACTTACTATAACCAGAAAAAATATTATCGACTTTAGTACACTGCTCTCTATTCAATAGAAAACTGTTAAACCAAGCTAGTGCGGTGCTTGTTAAGTTTTGTTAAGGGATGAATCTAAATTCTCTCATGGGGTTGACCTGAGTGACATACACTGCGCGCCAGAAGCGATGGATATACCGATTTTTGCGAAAAATAATATTAGGGGGCAAGATAGGCTCAAAATCATTACGGATTCGTGATCAGAGCATCAACTTCAGTACCAATCCATATTTTCGCTGAAAAATTTTCAGTTCTGAAAAATCCGAATTTGTATCACTTTCCATGGAAACGCCCCAGTAACTTCCGTAGTTATTGGAGTAGAATTCTGTGACTCTCACGATCGTTGAATATACCGAGGATGAGTCTAAATCTCTTCTGAGTGACATACACTGCGCGCCAGGGGAGATGGATAGAACGATTTTTGCAGAGTTTATAAATGTAGAACGTGATATCGAGTGATAATTATAACTGATAATGCAGTATTATTGAGAAATATTCCTACAATGAGTTTCTCTAACAGTTATTTCTGTAATGAATATTAATGAACAGAAAAAGAAGGGATTTTTTTTGAGATTTGCTTCAATAACATAGTCTTACTTGTTTTTAATTTTGAACACTTTTCTCGATTTTGTGATGTTTTCGGAAATGAAGTTCAATACTTCCTTTACAAAATCCATTTCGAATCCGTAAGAATTTTGAGCCTATCTTGCCCCCTTGTATTATTTTTAGCAAAAATCAATATATCCATTGCCCCTGTCGCGCAGTGTATGTCACTCAGATTGACCCCAGGAGAGATTTAGACTTATCCTCGGTATATCTAACGGTCGCAAAAATTACAGAATTCCACTACAATAGTAACGAAAGATACGGGGGCGTTTTCATGGAAAGTGGGACAAATTCGGATTTTTCAGAAGAGAACATTTTTCATCGAAAATATGGATTGGTACTGAAGTTGATATTGAGCCTATCTTGCCCCCTTATATTATTTTTCGCAAAAATCAAGATATCCATCGCACCACTGGCGCGCAGTGTATGTCACTCAGATCAACCCCAGAAAAGATTCAGACTTATACTCGGTTTACCTAACGATCGTGAAAATTATAGAATTCTACCACAATAATTACGGAAGATACGGGGGCGTTTCCAAGGGAAGTGACACAAATTCGGATTTTTCAGAACTGAAAATTTTTCAGCAAAAATATGGATTGGTACTAAAGTTGATGTCCTGATCACGAATCCGTAATAATTTTGAGCCTATCTTGCCCCCTATTATTATTTTCATCAAAAATCGGTATATCGATCGCTCCTGGCGCGCAGTGTATGTCACTCAGGTCAACCCCATGACAAAATTCAGACTCACCCAGATATATCTAGCAATCCTGAAAATTACAGAATTCTGGACCAATAATTACGGAAGATACGGGGGTGTTTCCATGAGAAGTGAGACACACTGTATCTATAATTTTTGACAATTTTGCCAAAAATTATAGATAATTTCCATTGCACTCGTTATATTTCTATTGATAACAAATAAAAACTGCAAAACACTCTGGAAAGTAATCGACATGATGTGAAACATTACCTGTGTCGTTAACAAATTATTCAGTGTTTACTAATAACATGCTAATATTTGAAGAGGTTATTATTGGGTCCATTTTGAGAAAAAAATGTCATATGAGCATATGTCTTAACTTTTGAACGACAGGGTGCTAATGTTTTGAGATTTTTTTTTTATAACTTTGGTATGACCCTAGCTATTTTTGTGAAACGTGGGACGCGTCTTCTATGCATCAAAAGGCATTTTCTTACGACGGCGTATTGGCGCCATCCTACCAGTATTTTTTTCTATTGAATTCTCAAAATATTGAGTTTTTTTCAAAAAATTTTGAGATATTTTTTCAAAATTTGGAGAAAAAATCTCAATATTTTGAGAATAAAGTACAAATTTTGAGAAAAAATCTCAAAATGTTGGGAAAATTATTCAGAATAAAAAAGTCAATATTTTGAGAAAAAAAGTAAAAATTTTTAGAAAAAATTTCTAAATTTTGAGAATGCAAAATTCAATATTCTGAGAAAGGAAAAAAATTTTAAAAATAAAAATTTTAAGAAAAAATCTAAAAATGTTGAGAAAAAAAGTAGAATTTCAGAATAAAAAGTAAACCTTTGAGAAAAAGACTCATAATTTTGAGAATAAAAGATACATTTCAAGAAATAATCCCAAAATTCCTGCCTGAGGTCAAACACTCCTGACTCAGTGTAAGTCAGTTCTGTTGAGTAGTCCCATTTTTTATGTAACATTAGTTTCAAGAACCTTCGTTGTAGAATTTCTAAAGTTGTTATGTGTTTTCTGAGTGCTGCATCCCAAGCCGTATTTCAGATGACTATCTACAAGTGCAAAATACACAATTTTTTGTTCTTTCTGAGGTAATGTGTGACAAAGATGTCTGAATTTATATAGAATAAATTGAAGTTTTTTTATTACGTATTCAATATGGACATCCCACCTCAAATGGTCATCAATGAGTACACCCAAGTACTTAACACTTTTTGATGGTAGTATATGAGAAATCGATCCTTTTTCATATATTTCTATATAGTTAAAATCAGGTGTCTTGGATTCGTAGCATGTGAATGGTATATATTGGGTTTTCTCCAAATTTATTGTTTACAACTTCTGATCAAACCAATGTTTGATACGAGAAATATCGGTTTGCACTGTCATTTGTAACTCCCCCCAGGTAGCTACTTTGTAAACGATGGCCGTATCGTCTACGAAGCCTATGATTTCTCCAGAGCTCTCAATTTTGAACAAATTATTGATATATATATCGAAAATAAGATCGGTCCCAGAACGGTCCCTTGTGGTACCCCAAACTCCACGGGAAGCTCATCACTGTAGTCAGCCCGGACTCTCACACATTGGATTCTGTTCGAAATATAGCTTTCGAGGAGTGTGAGGGGTTTACCTCTTATTCCGATATCTTCTAGAGATTCCATAAGTAGTGGGTGACTAACAGTGTCAAATGCTTTAGCTAGATCTATAAAAATACATATTTGTGGAAATGCTTTAATGACATCAATATCAATCATAACTACTTCAAGGAAATTATCAGTAAAGGACCCTAGTTTTTGATCCACAATGTATATTTTATGTATCTGCAGAGTGAACTTTCACCGTGAACGATCGAGTTTGTAACCGACTTTTCTGGAATTTTAGGCATTTGGATATATCAATAAGCAGGACTGGTGCAGTTTCATAAGAAATACATAATAGATTGATATTGGTATCCTACAAAATATCTGAAAATGAATGAGATTCCACCGCTCATTTCTTTGGAAATCTTTGGACTCACCCTGTATATCGTCTGTACGTACAGGAATAGTTTTTCCCTATAGTGTATTCAAATCGGCCATATGGACAATCGATGCATACTCGATTTGGTTTATATATTCGAAAAAGTCTCTTCACATTGGCCATTCGAAATTTTGGAAAAGTTATCTTTAGCACCCTATATAATCTAAACTGTTGAATTTAGAGCGGTGGTGCAATGGAGACATTTGATCAGCATCACGAGTTCTGCAATATAAAAAAAATCGAGCAAATTCACCGAAAGCCAATTTTCCATTGATGCGGTGCGAGGTCACATTTCTCAACCGAATGGAACGAAATTGGGCACAAAAATATTTACCATCAATGATCAATGCCTTGGATGAGTTCGAAGATGGGCCAAATCGGTCCAGTAGTTTCAAAATTCTCAATCTTTCATTTTCATACCAATATTGGCAAATTAAAGGTCTTTATGAACTCTACAAGTTTCATTCTTTTTTTTTCTGTAAAATGTACACACAAATCAAAAATTGCTGTAAATTGCCATTCATGAGAATTACTAATTTTTGTTCGCCCTGTATGCTCCTTTCATTTGAAGACTAATTGCTCGTGTCAATCAGATACTATTTGAGTTTTCCTTCCGCCGTCAAACAGAACATCATTGTATTTTGACATTTCTGGACAAAGTTAAATATTAGATTCAAACCCAAGTGATTACCGTCTATATCCTTTTGTGCTGGATGGATCCTTCACCAAATTTTAATTGAAAAGTTTATACAAAAAAGAATTTCTGTTTTTTTTTATTTGAGCCAGATTACATATTTTATAGAACAAGAATATAAAGCGACTCTTTTTTGCACGTGCGAGAAGTTCTCATAACGAGACGTAGGCGAGTTATGAAACCTTGGTTTTTTAATATAATAATGGAAATACTCTATATTATTAACGTTTTGAAAGCACACGTTCAATTTTCATTGTTTTGGCAGTGACAATGACATTAAGCAGAATTATTTCAGTCAATCGCAATGCATACCTACCAGGAAAGATTAGAACAAATATTTGGTTGTCAGGGTGCATAGTAACAATTTCAATTATTGAAGTCGCCATTACTGTAAAACCGTAAACATCGCTTCAATTATGGACGAAGGAAGTGATTTTAGTGATATATCTGATATTCCTGCCGTTGTGATGGAGTCAAAAAACATTTGTAGTTCCAAATAACAATGAACACAAATTTAATATGTTCTATGCAGTATATGCAAATGTCTTCAGCGGACATCATCTTTATAACTCAACTCATTATATAAAATAGTATTTTTTATTGGTGCCCCATTTTACGCATTTAAAGCACGCCTCAGCGTGTTTAAATCGAACTTTAATAAACGCGCGTTTTTTAAAGTTACCATGGCAACATCAACAAATCGAGAAACGTGAAGTCTGAATGACAAATTTTTGATTATTGATCTGACAGGAGTACCTTGTAGCGTCAAATAAAATATTACTAACAAACGCAGCACTTTATTCAAACATTATATAACAATTAATATTTATAAATGAAAATTGAAAGTACAATTGGGATTATTTGATATATTAATATTTCGATTTTGTAAATCGGAGGAAATGGAATTCAAATTAATACTGTTAACATTCTCAGAACGCAATGAGGTTGAACGTCCATCAATGGCATTTCCAATAATATTTGAATATCTGTTTTTCTCATTTCCATGACAACGAAAGGTAAATTGATGTCACATCACGAATTCAACCATTTTGCATTGTTAGTTCTTATTTCTATTTTTGTAGTAATAATACCAGTATATATGATTTCAAAGTGCACCAATAAAAAAAAATAAAGTAAGTATTCGTGGATAACTGGTCTTAGAAACACTTGCTCTATTTCGAGCACTCCGGCTGCGCCGTCCTGCTCGAAAAATCGCGCGTGTTTTAAAGCACTTTTTAACCGACGAAACCAAAAAGGAGGGGGTTCTCTATTCAACGAGTATATTTTTTTTTTTATATTTTTTTTTATGTATGATCACGCATAACTTTTCACTGAAGCGTCCGATTCCGATAATTCTTTTTCCAGTGGATAGGGTTTTCTTCGAAGTTGGTCCCATTCGAATTTAAAAGATGAAAACCACCCCTAATGGTAGCAAAATGAAGGATATTGATCACTCACTCTCTGAATTCTGGTCCGTTAACAGATTTTATCAGGCATAACCTTGTACTGGGATCTTCGATTTGGATGATTCTTCTTTTATCAGATAGGGTATACCTCATGATTGATCATATTGGGATTTCCAATGGAATTATCCACCCTTACGGGTAGAAAAATAGGAGATAATTGATTTTTCACTTGTGAACATTGGCACACATATGTAGTTGACAATGACAGATCGCTAGTGTCATTATCATAATATCATGATATTCTATGAGAGGATGGAATGATATACAAAGTAATGAAATAAACTAACCAGAACAACAAAAATAATTTATATTACAACAAATAGTAAAAGTAGATAATCATATTATTTAACTGGTAATAATTGAAGTAAAATGGGTGAGTAAGTATTTTGGAAGTAATGAAAAACAAGTAGGTAGTAATTAGTAGATTTTAGCCACAAAAAATTGAAAAATAAAAACTTTTTAACAAAAAATTAAACCGACGAAATACGGAACTGAAAAGTAAAAAATAAAATAAACATTCTTAGTCTCAGTAACTAAGCTCCTAAACTAATGTAAGTAACTAATTTTGAGTCGGCGCCAAACGAACAATCAACGAACATCATTAAATTACTTCAAAAAAATTATCAGAATGTCACCGCGCAACTCGATGCCATCATTTTACGCCTTACCTAATTCATTTGCTTGTTTGTTTGGCGCCGACTCAAAATTAGTCACTTACATTAGTTTAGGAGCTTAGTTACTGAGATTAAGAATATTTATTTTATTTTTTACTTTTCAGTTCCGTATTTCGTCGATTTAAATTTTTTGTTAAAAAGTTTTTTATCCACCTATACTTTGATCTACTATTATTTATTATTTCAAGTGTTTTTTGACAGGTTCATGATCGAGGAAGATATGGCAAAATATTTTGAGTCGTAAACTTGGGACTTCTGCATTTTAGTATTTCTATGAAACCTGCCTAATATGAATAGCATATTCATTCTTAGTTGTATGAGGATGGGGTTTATCATCCATCCCTGATATAACATAATAGGATTTGCGCTGTGATCGAAAATGAAGCTCATAGGCGGATATTTATTTTTTTACTTCAACTGTAACTATGCCATTTTTTGTTTAAAAACAAATTTCAGTAAATTATCTGGAAAAGAGGCTTATTAAAGGATTTAGAAGGGATTTCAACTGATAATATTTTTTTGGTAGATCTATTGAATGATAATGAGAAAGTCAATAATAATTATATTTTTTTGTATCCAAGCAAAAATATTGTAACCGTTTCTTATATCACCCTGGGCTTGGATAGTCGGATATTTTCTTAGCAATTGAGTCCAAGGTGGACACTACCTACTGGCCTCATCAACATAAATTGTCAATCTTTTCGTTTTATTTCCAGAGAATGATCTACAACATATCTTTGTCTTTTAACCGACGAAACCAAAAAGAAGGAGGTTCTCTAGTCGACGCGTATATTTTTTTTTATTTTTTTTTATGTATGATCACGCATAACTTTTTACTGAGACGTCCGATTCCCATAATTCTTTTCTCAGTGGATAGGGTGTACCTCGAAGTTGGTCCCATTCGAATTCGAAACATGAAATCCACCTCTAAGGGTAGCAAAATGAAGGATATTTATCACTCATCCTCTGAATTCTGGTCCGTTAACCGATTGTATCAGGCATAACTTTGTACTGGGTTCTTCGATTTGGATGATTCTTTCCTTATTAGATAGGGTATGCCTCATAGTTGATCATATTCGGATTTCGAATGGAATTATCCACCCTTACGGGTAGAAAAATAGGGAATAATTGATTTTTCACTTGTGAACATTGGCACACATATGTAGTTGACAATGACAGATCGCTAATGTCATTATTTTTATTTCCCTACATCCGTCACAATCATTATATTCTATGAGAGCATGGAATGAAATAAACTAACAAGAACAACAAAAAAAATGTATATTACAACAAATAGTAAAAGTAGATAATCATATTATTTAACTGGTAATATTTGAAGTAAGCTGGGTAAGTAAGTATTTCGGAAGTAATCAAAAAACAAGTAGGTAGTAATTAGTAGATTTCAAAAAAAAAAAAAAAAATTTTTAAAAAAAATTAAACCGACGAAATGCGGAAATGAAAAGTAAAAAATAAAATAAATCTTTTTAGTCTCAATAACTGAGCTTCTAAACTGATGTAAGTAATTGATTTTGAGTCGGCGCCAAACGAACAATCAACGAAGTTCATTGAATTACTTCAAAAATATTATCAAAATGTAACCGCGCAACTCGTTGTCATCATTTTACGCCTTATCTAATTCATTTGCTTGTTTGTTTGGCTCCGACTCAAAATTAGTTACTTACATTAGTTTAGGAGCTCAGTTATTGAGACTAAAAAGGTTTATTTTATTTTGTACTTTTCAGTTCCGTATTTCGTCGGTTTAATTTTTAAGATTCCTTTTGTGTTGATGAACAATTAGATTTCGTCTGCCTAAATCTGTTCGAACATTTGTATAATTGTTTTTTAAGAAGACTGTGGATTTGAAGGAGAATTTAGGATTTCCGCTTCTCTATTTTGTATGAAAAATAAAATCTGGAATTCGAGAAAACTCTTCCAGATGTGGAATTAATTTATTTTCTTTCTTATTGAAGTTTTCTACGGAAGCAAATGTCTCACATTGGGAATTTTCCACAATTCCAAAGTACATTTCTTTCAAATCCTAAGCCATACCGCAGTTTCTCATTCAAGAATGAATCATGAAACAGTTTCAGATTGCTACTGAAGTCCGCTGGAATAGTTTCTTAGCCGTGAAACCGAGGTATGGCTTCATATTTGGAAGATCTTTCCGTTGAGTGAAAACCCCTTTTCTATGAATTGTGTAAACTTCCCAATGTAAGTGAAACATTTGCTTCAGTTGAAAAACAAAATGTTTTCGAATGGTTTGAAAATATGAACAGGATGTTAATGATAGGTTGAGTAGAAGAAAGCACTTGTTCGACTCACCACTGGGTTCGAACCAGAGCTAACTCTGCCTTTTGATAGTTTTCATTTAGTTCCTTCTGTTCAGCATTCATCTATCAATAAAAGCGATTATTATTATTATTATTACTATAAGATCAGATGTGGAATCATCTGCAACTGAATGATAAACGGAAAAAATTGAATGTGGAGTACCACAAGGAACTGTCCTGGTACCAATTCTGTTCTGTATATATGTAAATGGGCTATTTTCAATCGAAAGTACTGGCAGAATTATCAGCTTTGCCGATGACAGCCATATTTGATACAGGTAGGTGGAAGATGGTCTCATCAACCGGTGAAATACCACCATATCGACTTTGTGTGCTGTGAAATGGACCATTCCATGTTTCAGTGTTCGGTCGATACTTTCCGGTCTCCCTCTTTCCTTTTCCCCAATTCCTTCTTTATTTTCAGGTAATAGTAATAATGATGAACAATAGTAATAATGATGAAGTCTCCTAGAGTAAAACACTCCGGAAGTAAAATACCTCTCCATTCGGATTTCCGGGCGAGAGGTACTCGAGGGGACTCAACATTAAAAATTAATTTTTGCAACATCCGCGGACTCAACAAGAACATCAATGACGTCCACCATCACCTACAGACGGAAAAACCGGATATTCTGGCTCTAACAGAAACACAAGTAAACTCGTCCACCAACACAACACAACAACAACACCATATGCTTTGTCCTGGTTACGAACTCCATTCTCGATTCAGGTTCAAAGGTGGAGTTTGCCTTTACGCCAAGGCTAACCTTTCATGCCAGCGTGAAGAGAGTTTGGAACCGAAAGACTTTGATGTGATGTGGTTCAAGCTATCTGATACCAAACTGACTAAGTTCCTCTGCTGCCTTTATCTATCACCTAATGAACCTTCATATAACGACCTCTTTGAGTTTTTATCACTCAAACTGGACTACATTCAGGAGAACCATCCAACAGCTGAAACCATAATCATGGGAGATTTTAATGTACATAACGCTGCCTGGCTCAAATTCTCTAACAAAACAGATGATGCAGGTCGTCAAGCCGAGGCCTTCGCCATCACTCATGGTCTAGAACAACTGGTCGAGCTACCAACCCGCATCCCTGATGTCAACAACCAGTCTGCCAATACACTAGATCTTTTCCTCACCACCAATCCTGACCCGTATAGAATAGAAGTTTGTGCCCCACTTGGAAACTCTGACCACACCCTCATCTCCACAACATGCTCTTTCCATTTACCATCGAGCTGCACAATACCACCCCGTCTCATGTGGCATTACAATTCGGCCGACTGGGAAGGTCTTCGTATGTTTTTCTCAGCGTTTCCATGGAAGAGAGTTTGTTTCTCTTCAGTAGATCCAACACGATGTGCTGAGACAATTTCTGAAATCATCATGTTGGGGATGCAAACTTACATACCGAATACCGAAAGAAGAACATCATCCGATAAGACCTGGTTTAACAGAAACTGCTCTAGAGCTGTGGCTTCCAAACAGGCAGTACCATCGATGGCTAAAAAATCCGGGCCCTGAGACCAGAGCAGCATATGTCGAGGCTAGAGGCATATGTAAAGAGACGATAGAAAGCTCAAAAGATGCCCACAAAGCCAAAATAAGATCAAAACTTGCTGAATGTCCTAACGGATCCCGTTCATTTTGGTCTTTCGTAAAGCTGTGGGAAGAAATTTCACTTCCAGCTCATTTCCTCCCCTAACCAAAGAAGATGGAACACTAGCAACGACTGCCCAGGAAAAGCCAATATCTTTGCGCACCTATTTGCTGGAAATTCCACTCTGATTCATCGGGAAAACAACCCCGAACATTACACCTATTGACAGTCACATGCCCGAGATCACCTTTCGCCAACGTACTATCAGAAAGATTTTGCTGGGTCTCAACACCAACAAAGCCTGTGGATCTGACGGAATCCCGCCGATTGTTCTCAAGAAATGTGCCCCGAACTAACCCCTGTTCTTTGCAAGTTGTTCATCCACTCTTTCAATTTGGGGGTATTTCCGTCCAATTGGAAAATTGCAAGAGTACAGCCAGTCCCTTAAAAGGCAAAAGGCCCTACCTAGCAACTACAGACCTATCGCACTGCTATCTATTATTTCAAAGGTCATGGAAAAAGCCATCAACATCGAGCTCATGAAATATCTGGAAGACTCAGGAATTGTCAACGATAGGCAATATGGCTTCCGCCATCAGAGATCAACTGGTGACCTGCTCGCTTACGTCTCACATATATGGCAGCTATCTATTGAAAAGCATGGAGAAACTTTAGCTGTGGCATTAGATATCTCCAAGGCGTTCGATCGAGTTTGGCACCAGGGACTCCTCGCCAAGCTTCCGTCTTATGGCTTGCCCCTCAGCTGTGTTCTCTGCTTGCTAGTTTCCCTCAAACAGGTCTCTCCATGTAGTGGTCGATGGAGTTTCATCTGACACTCTACTCATAAATGCTGGTGTTCCGCAAGGATCCATTCTCGCACCAACACTATTTCTACTTCACATCAACGACCTGTTGAAAGCAACTTCATGTCCAGTACACAGCTTTGCCGATGATAGTACCCTCCATACCGCTTTCTCTTCCAGGGCCCCTATATCAGCCCGTGAAACCAGAAATGAACGAGGAAGAAATGTTAATAATATAAATATGGACTTGGCAACAATTCTCGAATGGGGATCTAATAACTTGGTAGAATTCAATGCAAACAAAACACAAGCATGTCTTTTCTCTAGAAAAGCCGATCTCACTGTGCCTAACATAACTTTGTCAGGAGTAACCATACCACTGAAGCCATCCATATTGATGCTTGGTATTAGTATCAGCAATAACCTTTCCTGGGAAAATCACGTGAGGTCCATTGCCAAAAGTGCATCCCAAAAACTTGGTTTTCTGTTTCGTGCCAAGAGCTATTTCACCCCCAGTCAGCTGCTTATGATCTATAAGGCACAGATCCGACCTGTCCTGGAATACTGTTCCCATATTTGGAGTGCGGCACCTAAACATATCCTGAGGCTATTGGATTCTGTCCAAAAAAGGGCAATTCGTCTCGTCGGTGATGCCTCGCTTACAAACTCGCTCACTTGTCTGGAACACCGTAGAAAAGTTGGCGATTTGTCTCTATTTTATAGATATTTTCATGGGCGATGCTCTTCTGAAATATCAACAATCGTTCCTGCTCGAAGAGACGAGATTAACCCGTCAAGTTCAGTCATCACACCCCTTCGTGGTCACTTTGGAAACCTGCAGAACATCACTTTCCAAAGACTCGTTCATCCAACGAACAGCGAGGCTTTGGAACTCATTGCCTAGGGAGGTGTTCCCCGAGGCATACAACCTTCAGAAATTTAAGAAGAACACCAACTCCTACCTTCTTTCCCTAGGTTCCCACGATGTTCTCTGAACATTACAGGATATCCCTTTTCGTGGGAACCAGAACATAAAAAAAAAAAAGAAGAAAACTGGGCCGCGGTAAAACAAAAAGCAGAAAAAGACTTGAAAATCATAAAAGACTGGTTCGACTATAAAAAACTATCTCTCAACATAGAAAAAACATATTTTTTGCCATGCTGTAACTACCATTCCTCTCTACCACACTACAGCATCCTAACAATTCAGAATCAGCTGCACATTAAATCAGTTACATACAATGCTTCTCAAAAGTCCGCTCCCCCCCTCTTATTTTTGGGACGATTATACATAAACAAGTGGAATTTGGAAACTGAATATTAAAGGTTGTAAACTTCTCTACTAGTGATGATAGATGACGAAATCGTCAAAGATGACGTCACAAGGCCATTGTCACCAATAATTTTAAATGGAACCCTACAGCAAGCGACACCTCTTTCAAAAGGTATCGAAAAAACCTATTCAATGATACTAATTTTGTTTGTGTTTATAGCAGTTTTAATGGCTCATTAGTAAACATTAGAATTAAATTCCATTCAGTATGATATTAATTACAGATTTAAGAATCAGTATCTACTTGAAGAAATTGCTCGAAGTGACCTCCATTTACTTCCTGACAGTGAAATATCCTATTTTTAAACTCTTCTCGTACTTTTGCAAATGTGTCTGCGGAAACACCCTCACATTCTGCAACAATACGTTGTTTTAAAATGTCAATATTGTCAGGTTCAGTGGCGTAAACCTTCGATTCAAGGTACCCCCACAGAAAAAAATTCAAAGGTGTGTGGTCCGGTGATCGAGCTGGCCATTCCGTTGAACCTCGTCGTCCAATCCATCTACCACGATAGTCCTCATCCAAATACCGTCTCACTGCACCGTAATAGTGTGGAGGAGCACCATCCTGTTGGAATGTTATTTCCAAATTGCCGAATTCATCTGGATTATCTACCAAAATTTCAAGGATTAACGGTTCTATTGCGTTTTGCAACAGCTCCAGATAAACCTCACCAGTTAAATTAGTATTTGAAAAAAGAGGCCCAACGATGTGGTTTCCCACGATACCTGCCCAAACATTCACCTTCAGGGAAAATTGGGTATGTGTTTCACGAAACAGGTGAGGATTTGCGTAACTCCAATACCTCACATTCTGTGTATTTACATTTCCATTTAGATAGAAAGTACTTTCGTCACTAAAACAAATTGTTTTGACATAGTCTGGCTGTTGGTTAATTTTAGTTTCCATATTTTCACAAAATTCTAGTCTTCGGTCTGGGTCGTCGTCTGAGAGTTGATGAACCATTTTTAATTTGTATGGATGAAATTTGTTTTTTTTTTCCACACCCTGTGTACTGAACTTCGACTGACTCCACAGGTAGATGCAACGTGAGTTGTTGAAGAAGTAGGATTAACTATTACTTCTGCCAGTATATCAATTTTTTTCTCATCAGAAATTTGTGGTCTGCCAGATCGTTTCGCATCATTAATACTACCCATTGTTTCAAACTTACGAAGAAGCTCCCTTAAATAAGTCCTCGAAACGGGGCGATCGGGAAACCTCTCATTAAAAATGCGTTCTGCTGCATGAATATTTTGTCCAGTTTCACCAAGAATTAGGATCGCTACTACTTTATCACCTAAAGCACGTACCATTTCGCTTCTTGAAGCACTTAAACGTTCGGCTCACAACACTTTAACAAATTATTAAAATGTACAAAAATATTAAAAGTACCAAAAGCTGCTAAAACAGTTAAACGTTCGATCAACAATACACAAATTATTAAATGTACAAAAACTTGGACAATTACAAAAACGTCGAATTAGGGAGACTAACAAAAACGTCAGCTTCTTTGACAACTATCCACAGGCGGAGCTTGAATTTGGAATTTTAGTATTATCTGATTCAATTCATCACAGCTTTGCGTTTTTCAAAAGCGAGTTGCCAAAACTACCATAAACACAAACAAAATTAGTATCATTGAATAGGTTTTTTCGATACCTTTTAAAAGAGGTGTCGCTTGCCGTAGGGTTCCATTTAAAATTATTGGTCACAATGGCCTTGTGACGTCATCTTTGACGATTTCGTCATCTATCATCTCTAGAAGGGAAGTTTACAACCTTTAATTGTTTTCAAATTTCCTTTTTATTATACGTTAAAAAGAGGGGGGAAGAGGACTTTTAGAAGCACAAAATTAGATCATTGAATAGGTTTTTTAAACCTTTTAAAAGAGGTGTCGCTTGCCGTAGAGTTCCATTTAAAATTATTGGTCACAATGGCCTTGTGACGTCATTTTTGACGATTTCGTCATCTATCATCACTAGTAGGGAAGTTTACAACCTTTAATATTCAGTTTTCAAATTTCACTTGTTTATGTATAATCGTTACAAAAATAAGAGGGGGGGGGGAGGGGACTTTTGAGAAGCACTGTATATAAAATACCTCGGACTCATGATCGACTCCCATCTGAGATGGAATCACCATATTGACTACATTGTAAGGAAACTAAGATGTGTCTCATATAAGTTTCGACAATTCACTACATATTTGACCTGAAACAAAAAAAACACTCTATTATAGCCTTGTACAGAGCCACATAACGTATTGTGTGGTAGGCTGGGGTGGGGCTTCGAAAACTTACCTAAGGCCACTTAGGTAATACAAAGGAGATTTCTGAAACTCATACTTAACAAAAATTCAAGATATGCAACTGAGAACTTGTGTAATGAAGCAAAAGTACTCGATATTAGACAACTACGTTCGAAAAAACTTGTTCTAAAACAATTTAAACAAAATAATCACAACCTGAAGTAAACACATAATTACAAAATACGTAATAAAAACCAATACATAATACCTTACGCTACCCAATCAATTGGACAACGATCACACGAATTTAGTGGGCCAAGAACATTCTATAGTTTACCACAAGAAATAAAAAAATTAAATCCAATTCATAAACAAAAAAAAATTGTCCATGACTACACAACTAAAATGCCTCGTCTGTCGATTCATAAACTGATTGACAACAAATAAAAATAAAATAAAAAAAAAGCCTTCCACGGCGTTTTTTATTATTTTTTATTTTTATTGTATTACTGTGTATATTCCTTTTATTATTAGTTACTCTAATGTGATCTGTAAATATGTATGTATGTATGCGTGTCTATACGTATATAAGTGTATATGGCATGACATATGTCCCCCCCCCCCTCTTATTTTTGGAACGATTATACATAAACAAGTGAAATTTGGAAACTGAATATTAAAGGTTGTAAACTTCCCTGTTAGTGATGATAGATGACGAAATCGTCAAAGATGACGTCACGAGGCCATTGTGACCAATAATTTTAACCCTACGGCAAGCGACACCTGTTTTAAAACGTATCGAATAAACCTATTCAATGATACTAATTTTGTTTGTGTTTATGGCAGTTTTAATGGCTCATTAGTAAACATTAAAATTTAAATTCCATTCAGTATGATATTAATAACAGATTTAAGAATCAGTATCTACTTGAAGAAATTGCTCGAAGTGACCTCCATTTACTTCCTGACAGTGAAATATCCTATTTTTAAACTCTTCTCGTACTTTTGCAAATGTGTCTGTGGAAACAGCCTCACATTCTGCAACAATACGTTGTTTTAAAACGTAAATATTGTCAGGTTGAGTGGCGTAAACCTTCGATTCAAGGTACCCCCACAGAAAAAAATCCAAAGGTGTGAGGTCCGGTGATCGAGCTGGCCATTCCGTTGATCCTCGTCGTCCAATCCATCTACCACGATACTCCTCATCCAAATACCTCCTTACTGCACCGTAATAGTGTGGAGGAGCACCATCCTGTTGGAATGTTATTTCCAAATTGCCGAATTCATCTGGATTATCTTCCAAAATTTCAAGGATTAACGGTTCTATTACGGTTTGCAACAGCTCCAGATTAACCTCACCAGTTAAATTAGTATTTAAAAAAAAAAGCCCAACGATGTGGTTTCCCAGGATACCTGCCCAAACATTCACCTTCTGGGGAAATTGGGTATGTGTTTCACGAAACAGGTGAGGATTTACGTCACTCCAATACCTCACATTTCCATTTAGATAGAAAGTACTTTCGTCACTAAAACAAATTGTTTTGACATAGTCTGGCTGTTGGTTAATTTTAGTTTCCATATTTTCACAAAATTCTAGTCTTCGGTCTGGGTCGTCGTCTGAGAGTTGATGAACCATTTTTAATTTGTATGGATGAAATTTGTTTTTTTTCAACACCCTGTTTTTACTGTACTTCGACTGACTTCACAGGTAGATGCAACGTGAGTTGTTGAAGAAGTAGGATTAACTATTACTTCTGCCAGTATATAAATTTTTTTCTCATCAGAAATTTGTGGTCGTTTCGCATCATTAATACTACCCGTTGTTTCAAACTTATGAAGAAGCTCCCTTAAATAAGTCCTCGAAAGGGGGCGATCGGAAAACCTCTCATTAAAAATGCGTTCTGCTGCATGAATATTTTGTCCAGTTTCACCAAGAATTAGGATCGCTGCTACTTTATCACCTAAAGCACGTACCATTTCGCTTCTTGAAGCACTTAAATGTTCGGCTCACAACAGTTTAACAAATTATTAAAATGTACAAAAATATTAAAAGTACCAAAAGCTACTTAAACAGTTAAACGTTCGATCAACAATACACAAATTATTAAATGTACAAAAACTTGGACAATTACAAAAACGTCGAATTAGGGAGACTAACAAAAGCGTCAGCTTATTTGACAACTATCCAGAGGCGGAGCTTGAATTTGGAACTTTAGTATTAACTGATTTAATTCATCACAGCTTTGCGTTTTGTAAAAGCGAGTTGCCAAAACTACCATAACATAAACACAAACAAAATTGGTATCATTGAATAGGTTTTTTCGAAACCTTTTAAAAGAGGTGTCGCTTGCCGTAGGGTTCCATTTAAAATTATTGGTCACAAGGGCCTTGTGACGTCATCTTTGACGATTTCGTCATCTATCATCACTTGTAGGGAAGTTTACAACCTTTAATATGCAGTTTCCAAATTTCACTTGTTTATGTATAAATCGTTCCGAAAATAAGAGGGGGGGAGTGGACTTTTGAGAAGCACTGTATAAGATTTTATATTAAGATATATTTTGTAACACCCTGTATTGAACCACGCACAAGGAAATTACCCTCCTTCTGTGGTAATTTCAATTTATTCAGATTTTATGTAAACATTATTATTCTGTAACCAATCTATATGTTGCTGCTGAATAAATTTCATTTATTTTTTTATGTAAACACCAAACATTTATTTTCTGATTCCACTCGCATGTAATAAAATCATACAGCGGTGGAGTATTTTATCATTGTTTATATAAAAAGTACAAAGATGACTAAATTGACATAATACCGTAAAAAAGTTGGCGATGACAATTTTGCGTCGCTGGCACGTGAAAATCTCATTACCGTAAATGCCTGTGGGAAATCGAGCGCAGCCTTTGGCGGCCCACGTACGTTCGCAGAGTGCCGTGGAAACGTGGAAAACAGCTGAGCGCTGGGGACTTCGAACTCGCGGGGTGAATGACTGAACTTCGCTAGAGAGATGCTCTCTACCACCGCGTTGCCATATCGCGTTTTTGGGATGTTGAACAAAGAAAGTGGTGATTTATGTTGTTTTTGATAAACTTTTATTCAGGAAAACCAAAGAACATGTGACATATCACATACTACTGTCAACTACACTATGTATAAGGTGAACTAATAAAACTTGAATCTCCAACACCCCCCTCTTAAAGTTTTAGTAACTCTAGTATCTGCCACTCCCATGGATCCCAAGAAAAATGTATAATTCGGACCATGTAGCAACTTTGTTAGAATATCAGCTACCATTTCTGTAGTGGGTAGGTATTCGACATTCACTAATTTGTTTTTGTAAGCATCTCTGATGAAGTGATGACGGATGTCAATGTGTTTAGTTCGTGAATGATAAACTGGGTTTTCGACTAAACGCTTGGCACCCTGGTTGTCACAGAAAATCGTAATGTTTTCTACAAAAATTTCCAATTCTTCGAGAAATCTTTTCAAGTAGATGGCTTCTTTGGCTGCCTCCGTTAGTGCCATATATTCAGCCTCTGTACTAGACAGAGCAACTGTTCGCTGTTTTCGGGACTCCCAGCTTACAGCTGCACCTGCCGTTTTAAAAATATACCCTGTATATGATCGCCTATCTTGAATGCATGCTCCCCAATCAGCGTCAGCAAAGCCAGTCAAAGGAATGCCTGTCCTTTGAAAGATGAGAGAGAAATCAGCTGTTCCCTTCAAGTACCGAAGAACTCTCTTTGCTGCTTTCCAGTGCTGTTCGCCATAATTTTTGTTGAATTGACTCAACATACTCACTGTGTAGGCTATGTCAGGTCTAGTTGATATAGCCAAGTACATAAGAGAGCCGATCAATGACTGATACGGATATTGTTTCATCTCTTCCTCATTCAAATCTTCTGGTGAGGTTAATTTTGCATTGGCGTCAAGAGGTGTTGAGAGGACAGTTTTCTATTCCAAATTTTTTAAGAACGGTCTCTATATACTTCCTCTGACATAACGTTATCTTCTCTTTTTCGATATCTTGGGTGAATTCAATACCTAGGCAGAAATTGATAGGACCTAAATCTTTCATTTCGAATGATTTCGATAGGTTCGTCTTCAGTTTGGTCATTTCTTCTAGGTTGTTGGTTGCAATTATGATATCATCGACATATATGGCAATAAGAGTAAAGTTTCTTTCGATATTTAAACAATATACACATGGATCTGCTCCTAAGGGTTTCTTTCCCATTATTCGTAGTTCGTAATCTAGTCACTTGTACCACTGCCTCCCAGACTGACGTAGTCCATACAAAGCTTTTCGAACCAAACATACTTTATTTCCTTCTTTCATTTGTTCCAACCATTTTTTCGATGTTTTCACTCTCTCCAACATTCCTTCGCGATTTTCTATGATTTCTTCCAAAATTTCTTCTAATAGTTCGGGTATTTCCATGAATATTTCTTCTTCTAATTCACCGTTCAAATAGGTGGTTACCACGTCCATCTGGTGCACGGTCGAACCTAGTTCTGTTGACAAAGCCATAATCAATCTTAATGAGCTTGCCTTCACAACAGGGGCAAATGTTTCGTGGAAGTCCTGCCCATACTCTTGTGAATAACCCTTGGCAACCAGTCTTGCTTTTCTCCTTCCTAATTTCCCATCGGCCCTGTACTTCGTTCGAAAAACTAATCTATTTCCAATAATTGTTCTATCTTTCGGTTTTTTAACAATTTCCCATGTTTTATTCTGTATTTGCGCAATATATTAACTTTTAATGGCATCTTGCCATTCTTTGGATTCAGGGCTTAACAAGACTTTATTCAAACTCAACGAATTCAAAGTTTGAGCTGCACCAGCAAATTCTTCACTATTAGATGATTGCAAGTTTTCCGGAAAGAGCGGTTCGCTTTCATTCGACTGTGATTTCATCGAATACTGCTTCCTTGGCCTCTCTCTACTTCCGGTTCGAATTATTCTCGGCCTTCCTTTTCCCTAGTTGTAGTTTTTTGTTTTGAATTCAATCTGTTCTATTTCATTGTTTCTCTCATTTTTCTGTCGATTGTTTTCTAACTCACTTTCTTCGTTCTCAAATTCTCCACTTACAGACTCTTCATGTCGAAATTCATTATCAGGTTCATTTTTCTCATTTGATATTTCTATGCCAATATTCTGTTCAATCGGAACAATCCTTTTATCAAATGTTACTTCCAAGAAATCTTCATAATTGTTCTTTCCACTGAACTGGTTTATGAATTTCACGTCTCTGCCTATTATAATTTTCTTCGATTTTTAATCGAAAAGCCTAAAAGCTTTTGCTTCATTCGAATATCCAACAAATTTACATTCATTCGATCTTTCTTCGAATTCCCCTCTTGTTGGATTTTTATTCAAAACGAATGCCTTACCACCGAACATTTGGAAATGTTTTGCAGAGGGACGCTTCTTGTTCCAGAGTAAAAAAGGAGTTTCGCCATCGAGAGACTTAGAAGGACATATATTCCTTACGTAATTCGCAGTTGATATCGCTTCTGCCCAGAAAGAAGGGGGTAATTTCGACTGTATTAAATTACATCTCGCCATTTCTACAAGAGTTCTGTTTTTTCCCTCAGAAATACCATTTTGTTGTGGAGTATGCGGAACAGAGAGTCTTCTTTGGATACCATTCGTACTGAGGTAATTATCAAAACGGTTATTACAAAATTCTGATCCATTGTCAGATTGCAAAAATTTTATTTTCTCTCCTGTATAATTCTCAGCTTGTACTTTGTACTTTTAGAATGCTTCAAAAACTTCTGCTTCACTTTTCAGAAAATATACCTCGCACCATCTAGATTTATCGTCTAATATATAAAGTTGACGAAATATTTGGCTCCTCCTATGGATTCTGTTCTGTTCTGAGTGAACAATTTCCAAAACATTTTCAGTTCTTTCCGATTCCATGTTCGAAATGGATTTTATGTTTGTTTTGCCTTGATACATATTTCACAAGGTGGTAATTTTTCATTTTTTCCAAAATCTACTCCAAACACTAATTAATGTTTCTTTCAAGCTCGATTCGTTCAAATGTCCAAATTTCACATGCCATTCTTCTATATTCGAATTGAAATATTCGCACATTCAGAAATAGAATTCAAATAATATACATTACCAATTCGATTTGCTACAGCAACAATTTCCTTATTTTCTGACAAAATAAAAGCTTCTTTCTTCTTAAAATGGACTTCATGACCTCTATCAGTTATTTTCGAAACTGACATGAGATTTGTGCGTAAATCCGGAACATGTAGGGTATTTCTCAATAATAGTGACTTTTCTTCAGAAACAGGTACAGATATTTCGCCAATTCCCTCGATTTCAGTTGAAAAGTTATTGGCCAAATTCAAGGTCCTCTTGAATGTTTTCAAATCTTTGAAATTTTCGAGTTCTGAACTCATATGGGATGTACAACCACTGTCTAAACACCAACCCTTGTCCTTGTCAAAATTTGTCATCAAAACTGTTTCTTGTATTGTAATTGGTTCTACTGTATATGCTTCTTCAGCCTGGCTTGTATTTTGACTGAAGTTATTTCTATTTCTGTAGCGGCAGTCGATAGCTTTGTGTCCTATTTTATGACATCTAAACTTGAAATCAACGTTTGTCCTTGTAGTTTTCTCAGGATCATTAGTTGAATTTTCCTTTTTATCTCGAGTATTTTTGTTCTCATAGTGCCTATGATGTTTTCTATTTCTTGCATACAAAGCACCTTGTACAAAAGAATCATTTTTATTCCTTCTTGCATCAGATTATTTTGATTTTCAGAATATTGGGAGTTGGTAATTCGTCGCGTGATTCGATTGCACAGCGAAAATTCTCAAAATCATCGGGTAAACTATATAACAGCATTATTGCTAATAACTCCTGATTGATTGTGATATCCCATTCCTCCAATTTGTCTACAATATCAAAAAATTCATCCAGATGCTCTCGTACATTCTCTCCAGGTGTCATCTTATTCAGGGTGAGTCTCTTCAAAAGTGTTGCTTTTCTTGCAGGCCCCTTGGACTGGTATACAGTTTCCAGTTTCTTCCAAATTTCTATCGAAGTTTTACACGATTTCACCTGCTTGAGCTCTGACGGACTTATGCAAAGAATAAGATCGGATTTTGCTTTTCTATCGCCAATTTCCCAGTTCTCAGCTGCTTTTTATGACTCTAGATTGCCATTCACAACTTCTGGTTTGACTATAGATCCATTCACATAACCCCAAAAATCATTTTTCACCGAAACTGCTTCTACTTGAAGTTTCCAGGTGTAATAATTATTTTTATTCAAACATTCGATTCGCATAGTATTTCCATTCATTATGACCCACAATATGTACTTATTCTAGGGCGGATAGTTTCAGAATTGTCCTGGGCCCATAACCTGTTGTTTTTGATAAACTTTTATTCAGGAAAACCAAAGAACATGTGACATATTACATACTACTGTCAACTACACTATGTATAAGGTGAACTAATAAAACTTGAATCTCCAACAATTTAAGGAAGAAGAATGGATTGGATTTCTTTTTTCCCTTCCGTGAGAGAAAGTACTGTAATATAGGAATTGGACGTCGAAATTTAGATAGAAATCCACCACTAATAACAAAATCGCATGTAAAAAGGACTGCTACGTGTGTGTTCATCTCTATATCCCTGTTTATCAATTTATATTAGTTTCAAAATTCAGAATACTCTAGTTATATTTTCAATTATTGTATATTTGAATGGAAATTTTATTTTTACATTTTTAATTTGGGGATTTTTTCATAATTCTTTCAAGAATAGATCGTCTGTTCAATAAAATGCCATATTATAGTCTGATTATCAAGTTAAAAAACGGGTTAATTCTTGTTCCCTGTCCTGAACATATGTGCGATAGCTCATTCGATTCGAAATGACGTCTAGAAAAATGTATCTCGTGCATTTATAAGCACATAAAAAATTTAAATTGTTATTAACAAAATGAGATTAAAAAAATTCAGTTTTTCGTTAATAACTTAAAAACTATTGATATTTAAGATATTTTGAAAGAAGATCCCTAAAGAGGAGGAAATTTCCAATAAAAAAGTTTCCACTCCCGGAATTCTATCTCCATTATTTATAATTTTTATTCAACGCCGAAAATAGGTCTCCACGCTGCCGTTACGGCATAAGCGGAATACCGCTGGAGACAGTATATCACACAAAATATTTTTTTATAATATTAAATATTAATTTACAAATTTGAAAAATCATGGTGTCATCAAAACACTTGGAGGAATAAAGGCCTGTTCGAAAAAAAAATTATGTCGATTTTTCAATAAGTTATACGAATTTTTATCCAATCTCTGTTTTTACAAAAGTCGACATGATAGTTTAAATAATTGACCTATACATTTTTCGCTTCTTGGGGCCCTTTTTATCTATATACTTAACAAGATCACGTGATAAAAGTTTATTAAAGGTTTATATTTGGTTTGTTTTTCAAGAGTGGTTTCGGATCCCACTATAAAAGGTAAGGTCCCCGTGATTTTAACTCGTACAAGTTTTCATTAACTTCTGAGGGTTGTTCAAACAACTAAGAAAGCGGTAAAAAACAAATTAACAAAAAATGAAATACTAAAAAAAAAGTTGTTGAAAAAATTTTTGTTGACAAATGTTATTATACAGCTGTTTTTGCATCTAAATGGCATCAATTAACGTAGGAAAACATTTTTTCACGTCATTTGTTAAGAAATTGTTTATAAACAAATAGACAAATATATTATTAAAAAAAAATAGTTATTACCATTTAATTGTCAAGGCAAAATGATGATTTGAAGAAAAACAAATAAATTTTTAATTGTTTATAATCGTTTTTATTATATTTCGTTTGTTTAAATAATTAATTAAGAAATGTTTTTCTCTTTGAAAATCATAACTGGCATTTCTCTATAGGTTAACAAAAAAAAAGTTTGTCAACAAAAATTTCATTGTTTAATAAGTTGACAATTTGTTATAAACAATTTGTGACCCTCGGTTTATTTTTTTCCTGGAAGTAAAAGAAATTACAAAAACTGCCGTTTATAACAAAGTACTGAAAACAATTGACTTTATTGTTTTATAACGTCTTTAAATATTACACGATACCGAAATCAAAGTGGCCTCTTAATTTTTCAAGTAACAAATAGATATAACTTTCAAATTATAAGAGATACGATAATGGACCCCCGGACATTTTTGTGAAGGATCAGTCAATCTTTGAAATGGATACAAATCCAAGTTTGTAACTATTGCCAATCAGCTGTTACACGCATTTTTTTATAAAAATTCGAATTTTTGTTTACATTTTCGTACTTTTTTTTACTTATAACTTGTTGAAAAATGAAAATACAGCTGTGAACCAGACAATTTTGTTTAGTGATGAAATATCTGCCAAATAACCTTTACATCATACCCATATCTCTTATAGTTTAAATTATAAACGTATTTTAATTAATATTTATCTAACTCGTGTTCCGTTATATACGATAATTCATTTTATATTACATCACTCATTTATATTTAGCTATATCTTTACTTTCTATTTATTGTAATGAAGAGCCAGTTATCGTCAACACTTCACTTTCATTCCAACGGATTGTAGCGTCTATCATTAACAACAATCATATAGTAAAAACAGCCTTAGTTCATGAGTTTGCGCCATTCCCTATGAGCTTATTCGATGACAATTATACAAATATTCTATTCTACTATTTTATTATGATGAAAAGTATAAAAATATAAGTAAATTAAAAAATTTAGAAGATACAGCTGAGAAAACTTAAAAAAATATGAGTAAAATTCCATAATTTGATTGAAAAATTAATGTTTTTTTAAATAAACAATAGAGGCACCTTCAGTTAGAAACTACTATAATTTATTACAATAAATAGAAAGTAAAGATATCGCTAAATATAAATGAGTGCTGTAATATAAATCGTATATAACGGAACTCGAGTTAGATAAATATTAATTAAAATACGTTTATAATCTAAACTATAAGAGATATGGGTATACTGTGAAGGTTATTCGGCAGATATTTTATCACTAAACAAAACTGTCTGGTTCACAGCTATATTCTCATTTTTTAACAAGTTATAAGTCAAAAAAAGTACGAAAATGTGAAAAAAATATGGAATTTTTATAAACAAATGCATGTGACAGCTGATTAGCGATAGTTACAAACTTGGATTTTCAACCATTTCAAAGATTGATTAATCTCTCACAAAAATATCCCGTATGTCCATTATCGTATCTCATAATTTAAAAGTTATATCTATTTGTTACTTGAAAAATTAAGAGGCCACTTTGATTTCTGTATCGTGTAATATTTAAAAATGTTATACAACATTAAAGACAATTTTTTTCAGTACTATGTTATATATGGCTGTTGTCTGGTTCACAGCTATATTTTCATTTTTTAACAAGTTATAAGCCAAAAAAAGTACGAAAATGTAAAAAAAACGAATTTTTATAAACAAATGCATGTGACAGCTGATTAGCGATAGTTACAAACTTGAATTTTCAACCATTTCAAAGATTGATTAAGCTCTTACAAAAATTTCCCGAATATCCATTATCGTATCTCTTATAATTTGAAAGTTATATCTATTTGTTACTTGAGAAATTAAGAGGCCACTTTGATTTCTGTATCTTGTAATATTAAAAAATGTTATACAAAATTAAAGACAATTTTTTTCAGTACTATGTTATATATGGCTGTTTTTGTAATTTTTTTTACTTCCAGGAAAATTATAAACCGAGGGTCACAAATTGTTTATAACAAATTGTTAACTTAATAAACAATGAAATTATTGATGAACATATTTTTTTTTGTTAACCTATAGAGAAATAATTTTTAAAGAGAAAAAAATTCCAAATTGAATATTTAAACAAACGAAATATAAAAAAAAAACTATTATAAACAATCAAAAAATTTATTCGAGGTTTTTATTCATTATTTTGTCTTGACAATAAAATGGTAAGAAATATTTTTTTTAAATATTATACTTGTCTATTTGTTTATAAACAATTTCTCAACAAATGACATGAACAATTTTTTTCCTGCGTTAATTAATGCCATTGTTAGATACAAAACCAATTGTATAATAACATTTGTCACCAAAAAAATTTTTAACAACATTTTTTCAATATTTCTTTATGATGTCTGAGCCATTTATATATGTTTGTTTTTTAAGAAGTGAGGAATGTTGTGATATGTGTCAGTTAATAAAAAAGTTATCAGATATCAAATCGAACACCTATATTTGATTCTATAATTACATCAGGTTATGGCCCAGAATTGCAAGCTTGATAGTACCAGAATTATTAGTATTGGTAGCATAAAAAAGGGCAAAATAACTTAATCCAATCAGAATTTACAAAAATGTCGTCCACGACCAACACATCGCTTGCAGCCTCTTTCGAAAAAGTCTAAGGGAGTGAAAATTATATAGATTGGAAGTATGGGATGGAAATTCACCTAATAAACTGTGAGTTAATGGAATATGTACACGAACCAAAAACTAATGACTGATTTCCAGGCTAAATGCAAACGCGCTCTTGCGGCAATCGTGTCTGGTGTGAAAACTCATATTTATACCGAAATAAGAGATATGAAAATTGGTAAGGAAGTTTGGGATCGTCCAGCTACAATTTTCGAACCCAAAGGATTTTCAAGAGTTGCTGCATTGGTCCTGATAAAATATAATGAGTGTAAATGAATGGATGATTATTTCTCCAAGAAAGTCAAATTAGCCCAACAACTCAAAGCCATTGACCACGAGACAAAAGACGGTGTCTAAGCAGCGCTTATTTTTGTAAGCATTCCCGATTTTACAAACCACCGTTTAGATAGATAGATAGTCTTTATTGTATAGGAGAAAGTTACATCTCATTACAAGTAGTTCGGGCTCTAACTTTACATATTTTAGATAACTGTGGATTACAAATTAGAGAGAGAAAGAGAAAAGAAAAGAAAAAGCAAGAACAAAATTACAGGACAAAAAAAGCAAATCATTCGTTGAGAGCAAATGAGCGTAATTCGAGAATATTGATGATAGTGTGGACAAAACTTGATAGAAGGGAAAAATCATTGGAGTCCAGCAAAACAGTGAGGTCTTGAATGAATTCAACTTCGAAAATATTTTGCAATTTCTTATGCCATTATATATATGGGGCAAATCAGGAGTAGGTGAGTAAGTGATTAGTTCTCGTAGGTGTTGCAAATTGAACATATCTTGGCTGTGTTTATGAAGTATGTTATATATACAGAGTGGCCACTTTTTTAATGGGATTGTATTGGTAACTTTTAAACCATAAGAGTTAGAAGGTCGGTCAAATGGAGAAAAAGTTGCATTCATAGAAGCATTGTCAAGCAGTTCAAACAAATCGAGATTATCAGGGCCGGTTATTGAGATATCATAAGAAAAGTAAATTCTGTCATTTTGATTTTTCTTTTTTTCCCACTTTATTTCAAATATTATCAAAAAATGTCACAGGAGTTTTTTATTCGTCAGTTAATTATTCTCATTTTGACATAATCAGATTTTGTATCCAACGTTTCGTACGCTCTGGGCCACCCTCAACCTCATTTTTTTCAATACGGACCTGCATATTTTATGACACTTGTCGAAATAACTTTTAACGCTAAATTCAACGATATATCATACAATGTTATTCAAAGTTGATTTTCAGGTGATTTTGACCCTTATCCAAATTTCTTTGGGTCGGATCTGTATTACATTTAGGTACCTTTAGTGTAATTAACAACATGCAATACATTTCGATAAGAAAATCAACTGAATGGAACGTAACAGAATCAAAGCAAGAAACAAGTAATAATTATTTACAAATTTCAAGAGGTGAAAAACCTAATTCCTAATAATTAAACGAAACTATCATTTAATGAAAGAAAAATCAAATGATTATTCGAAAGTAAATGATGAACATTAATGAAGTAAGTGTTCGAAATGTCCACCATTTTGTAAAATGCACTTTGCGGTTCTGGAACCCATACTTCTTATACATTTGCTTATTTCGTCTCCTTGAATACCTTCCAATACATTCTCAATCTTCTCGCGAGGAATCATTATTGTTGGATTTGTCATTTGTTCCGTTGAAACAAATTACAGAATCGAACTTTATTTTGAGATCATTACGATATAATTTTTGCAAGGCCTGGTATTCAAATTTAAAATCATTGTATTCGCGTCTCTTGACTATTAATTAACAGCAGTTTTTGATAAATTGCATTCACTGGCTACAGTTCCCGATTTTTTTTCTGGGTTCAATTGAATTTGGGTCAGAACATTGATATCGTTGATAGACTTGTTTTTTCTTACATACATACTTGTCATTAAATAGTTTTCTGAGTAATTTCAATTTAACTTATTTGATTTGGTAAGATACACAAATGAATAGAAGAGAGATATGTACGAAGTGTACATAAAACTAGATAGAAATTCGTTCAAAGCACAACAAAGGTATGGTGAATTATATACTGAAAGAACAACACCAAATATTAAAATGTTTCGACGTTTATCTACAACGTTACTTGTACATAATTCATTCGTCAAACCTAGAGGTCCTTATGTACGACGAAACGAGCCAATCAATGACATCAATGTTCTGGCCCAAATTCGAATGAATCCAGGAATAGGATCGAGAACTATGGCCAGTGAATGCAATTTATCGAAAAGTGCTGTTAATAAAATACTCAAGAGACACGGATACCATGACTATGAATACCAAGCCGTGCAAAAACTATATCGCAATGATCCTGAGAGAAGGTTGCAATTCTGTAATTGGTTTCAACGGAATGTGCGGAATAACAACAATTTTGCGCACAATATCATTTGGGGAGACGAAACGACATTCACAAATTCTGGCATGTTCAATCGAAGGAACAAACATTTTTATGCCACAGAAAATCCTCACTTAATTCATGAAGTTAGACATCAATATCGTTTTTCTTTGAACATATTGTGCGGTTTGTTGAATAATAAATTACTGGGACCCTATTTTATTGACGGCAACCTAACCGGAGCAAAATATGTAGAAATTATAGAAGAAATGTTGGATGATCTTCCTATACGGTATCGGCGTAATAGTCCATGGTTCCAACAAGACCGATGTGGTCCACACAACTCAAGAATAGTCACAGACTATCTAAATCGAACTTTTACCGATTCATGGATTGGAACAAGAGGTCCAGTAGCATGGCCTGCCAGATCTCCGGATTTGAATCCGCTGGATTTTTATTTGTGGAAATATCTCAAAAATAAAATTTATGATACTACGAACCCGACAATAGAGATTCTTCGCGAGAAGATTGAGAATGTATTGGAAGGTATTCAAGGAGACGAAATAAGCAAATGTATAAGAAGTATGGGTTCCAGAACCGCAAAGTGCATTTTACAAAATGGTGGACATTTCGAACACTTACTTCATTAATGTTCATCATTTACTTTCGAATAATCATTTGATTTTTCTTTCATTAAATGATAGTTTCGTTTAATTATTATGAATTAGGTTTTTCACCTCTTGAAATTTGTAAATAATTATTATTTGTTTCTTGCTTTGATTCTGTTACGTTCCATTCAGTTGAAGATGAGTAAGTTGATTTTCTTATCGAAATGTATTGCATGTTGTTAATTACACTAAAGGTACCTAAATGTAATACAGATCCGACCCAAAAAAATTTGGATAAGGGTCAAAATCACCTGAAAATCAACTTTGAATGACATTTCATGATATATCGTTGAATTTATCGTTAAAAGTTATTTCGAAAAGTGTCATAAAATATGCAGGTCCGTATTGAAAAAAATGAGGTTGAGGGTGGCCCAGAGCGTACGAAACTTGGATACAAAATCTGATCATGTCAAATTGAGGATAATTTACTGTCGAATAAAAAACTAATGTGACATTTTTTGATAATATTCGAAATAAAGTGGGAAAAAAAGAAAAATCTAAATGACAGAATTTACTTTTCTTATGATATCTCAATAACCGGCCCTGATAATCTCGATTTGTTTGAACTGCTTGACAATGCTTCTATTAATGCAACATTTTCTCCATTTGACCGACCTTCTAACTCTTATGGTTTAAAAGTTACCAATACAATCCCATTAAAAAAGTGGCCACTCTGTATACCCTTGTATGTAATTTTAAGGCGGCCTATAGAGCATAGGCGTATTTGAGCGATAATTCTACAAATGTAAATGGAGGCTGATTTGCATAGGTAACTAGTGCTTTCTTCGAAAGTAGACAGATGGTGGTAAAACAAGGGAAACGAAGAGAATGACAGTTTCTCGGTATCTTCATTTATAAGTTTCTGTTTGTATTAGGCGAGAATTTGGTCTTCAGTTGCTTTGAATTACTGTTGAGGTAGTATTGCCATAGATGGCTGCAACCTGCGGAGTAAAAGTAGTTTTTTGTTTGAAGTAGATAGTTGTACTCAACATTGACGTGTTGTTGTTGTTTGAGGCGCAAGTAGCAAATTTTAGTTAACTCTGTATTGTCTGTCGCTTTCATCTTATTCAGCCACGCCAGAGCTGATTTGAATATGACATAACCTAATTTGACACGCCCAGTTTCTAATCTGATCATGTTACTCGGTGTGCACTTTGGTAAGCACAGCAATCTTTTGAAAAAACTTACTTGGGCACGTTCTATTACATATGCATAACGGACACCCCAAATACCCATTTCGTATGACAGAGGTGAAAGGATAATTGAGGTATAAAGTTCTATTCTAGCATTCCATGAGCACATTTTCGACTTGCACATCAAGTCCATAGCTTGGTTTACTTTTGCAACTGTTCTTGTTGCCATTTCTAGAAACAGTCTCGACACAGAGAAGGTAACTCCCAGGTATGTATAGGTTTTAACAACCTCGATGGCGACTCCATCAAGACTAAAGTTATTTTTATAATAATTATTGTTATGCCTCCTTTGCTGAAAATCATTATCTTCGTTTTCGTGGTATTCACCAAGAGTTTATTTGAGCTACAGTAATTACGAAGAGTTCTCAGCTTGCGAGCCTTGTCAATAGGGGAATCTTCTAGAAGAACTAAATCGTCCGCATATAGAAGTAATATAATATCATTATGACAAACCGCCGATTATGGCTTTGGAAAATTGTGGTGTTTAGCTAACAACTGACTTGGTGAAAGAAGTCTTTCTGCTGACGCCGTCAAGTTTGAAAACAGCAACAAAAAACCTGCGTTAGTTTAAAAAAAAACTTTTCAAAGACGAACTTTTATCCAAATGCGCTAAAAAGTAAAAAATAATAGCATTGTATGTGCGACTTAGGTTATTCCGTAAGTTATAGATTCAAGAGATTGTCGCGCAAAGTTTTCAGTTCGAATACAAAAGCTATCTAGTTCTTCAATGAGGAGACCATTTAAAGATTAACTCGTCGGCCATCCTGGAGCTGTCATCTTCAATTTATGAATTCTGACTAAAAATCAATAATCTTCGACTAAATTCATAATCTCCGACCCCAAAAACCTCGAGCAATTTTGAATAGAAACCCAGCAGAAACTACAACAGATTTGTTGGCGCCGTAATAAGTCGTGCCAAAAAGTGTATACCAAGAGGCTACCGCAAAGAATACATTCCCGGATGGTCTCAAAACAGTGACAAGCTGTACCAAAATTTTCTCGAAACTAGTGATCAGGAAATAGCAGACGAGCTACTTCATAGCCTAGGCGCGGCGAGACGGTAAGTGGACAGAAACTATAGAAAGCCTGAACTTCCAGACATCGAGCAGACAAGCGTGGGCATTAAGAAATCTAGGAAACGGAGGCCCCACACAAAGACAAAATACAACTGTCAGCCCAAACGCCGTTGCTTCACATATAGTGGCGACATCCAGAGCTCCCAAGGATAAAGAACATACAGCCGAGGTCAAACGAGAACTTAAAACCTTAAAGGCTCAAACCACAGAAACATAACATTCTCGCCCTTACACTAGCGAAGAAGTTTCAAACGCTCTCAAAGATGTCAAGCCAGAAAAAGCTCCTGGGTTTGACAATATCCACCCTGAATTCTCAATAAACTGTTGCAAGTACGCAAAAGTCTGCTTGGCTCACTTCTTCACAGATACTATACAAACAGGCAATATCCCCCAAAAGAATTTAAACGATCAAAGATAATCGCTATATTAAAACCAGGCAAACCAGCAGATAGCCCCAAGAGCTACAGACCAATAGCTCTGCTGCCTGTGACCTATAAGCTACTAGAACGGCTTATTTATAACGGCTCATTTATAACAGATCGACGGCCTACGACACAGTGTGGAGAGAGGGCATGATATACAAGCTCCTACGTGTAATCTCTTGCAAACTAACAGCCCGACTGATAGACAGCATGCTAAACGCCCGAGTGTTTCAAGTAGCTATGGGATCAAACATTAGATCCCCAAAGAAACTGAAGAACGGGCTGTATTGCCGACATGCCAGAAACAAGATGAAGAAAGTTTGGCTACCCTGATGACTGGGTACTTGCAACACGGAGCAATTCTATCGGACAGACAGAGGAGACCCTAACGACAGATCTGGAAGCAGTGGGAAAATATTTTCCCAAGTGGAGGCTCCAACCTAATGCCACCAAAACAGAAGCTACCTGCCTTCACCTAAACAACAAATCCGCCAGAAGAGAACTCAACATACAATTTGAAAACATCCTACTTACACACAATAAAACCCTAGATAGAACACTATCTTCCAGAGAGCATCTATTGAGATCAGCTGAAGAATTAAAAACAAGAAACAACATTATTCAAAAACTGTGCGGCACAACTTGGGGAGCATCGGCTTCCACTCTGCGCTAGGTCTTGTCTCTTCAACTGCTGAATACTGCGCTCCAGTCTGGCTAAACAGCACACATGCACATAAAATAGATGCACAGCTAAATAATACCATGAGAATGATTGCTGGCGTCATCAAACCAACTCCCACGCAATGGCTTCCAGTCCTAACCCCAGTAGCACACCAATATTTAAAAAATATTATAATTACATATTGGCCCAATAAAGAAAAGGCGAGATTTGTTTTTAAATAGAAAAAATCGAATTTAAACGGTTTTCTTCACATAAAGGATTCAATATAAAATTGAACCAGAGAAAGGTAGATCTCAGGTGAAAAACAACTACTTTCCTGGCAAATACCACGCAGAACGTTGAATGATATTCACCTGAAAATCCATGCATACTTCCATAAAATATCAATGGACATTGAATGCAAATGTTTCTTTCTGATAAGCTCGATTATGTTTAATTTAAGTCGTGTTCACCTAACAATCCGCATACCGGTTTCAGGCTTCTTGGCCCTCATCAGTACGGAGTAGTCAACCAGCCAAAAGTCCAAAGAACTCTGGCTGAAGTGAGACACAACGTAAACAAACCATCATCGATCTTGTAACACCTATAGGTACGCCGGAAAAGATAAACTTTAACTGGCGGTACCTAGTGACAGAAGGAATCTTTTATTTAGAAACCTATCGAGGTGGGAGATTTTCGGAGTGTTTCTTTCTGTCACTAGGTACCGCCAGTTAAAGTTATTTTTCCGGCCGAGATTTTCGGAGTGTTTCTTTCTGTCACTAGGTACCGCCAGTTAAAGTTTATCTTTTCTGCCTGAAACCAGTATGGGATTGTTAGGTGAACACGACTTAAATTAAACATAATCGAGCTTATCAGAAAGAAACATTTGCATTCAATGTCCATTGATATTTTATGGAAGTATGCATGGATTTTCAGGTGAATATCATTCAACGTTCTGCGTGGTATTTGCCAGGAAAGTAGTTGTTTTTCACCTGAGATCTACCTTTCTCTGGTTCAATTTTATATTGAATCCTTTATGTGAAGAAAACCGTTTAAATTCGATTTTTCTATTCATTCCACTTCACATGGCACTTATCTCTTGTTTTTAAAGGTGCAATATATTTCTTCCATATTGAAAATACACATTATACCAATATATTCTAGATATATTGGACCTACAATGGGAAAACATATTGATCCAATCACTTTTCTCAGTGTAGGTACAATATATTGGTCCAATTGCTTTTTTCAGTCTAGGTACGATATACCTTGAACATATTGTCCCAATATACCTTTAACATATCGGTCCAATCATATTGATACAATATTGTCAATAAAAATTAAATATGTAAGAAATATATTGGACCATTGGGACCATTTAAAAATCGCTTTCTCTGTTGGTCAATATGTAATTATAATGTTCTTTCACGGACGGAAATATAGAGTTGTGTAGCTAATATTTGAAATCAGAAAGTGATTAATTTTTTTTATTCGCCGATACTTTTTTTTAAATTGAAAATTACTTTTCGAGTCCAACAAGATGTTATTGTGATCGAAACGCCCATTGTTGGATTCGAAGATTCACCAAAATGAACTCTTCGTTTAGGAAACTAATATATAAAGCTAAGGCAAAAACTTTAAATTTAAAATATTTCATTTCATTCAATTCAAATAACCTAAAAAAGATGAGTGTAAAGGTAAAAACATTCAACTCAAAATTCTGACTCATGATAAAACTAAAATTGAGACTTTCTTCATAGAAAGAAATGAACGGAAACTTATTATAATGAATGAGGCAATTTTCGTATTTGTCCAAGTATCTGTTTTTTCGTCCGCCTTCTCGGTCTGCAGCGCCTGCCAAGTACAGCGATATGGACTTATTAATTTCCGAATCGGTGGCGTTCGTAAAACGTTTGCGAACAGCTTCTGGAAAAGAAATTTTATCAGTCATATATAGTTATATAATTTTCATATTGATGGTTAACTTTTACTTGTAACAAGTCAATTTCTTACCGGTGCCTGAGTGAAGCAAAGCCACTTCTCTGGATAAGAGTTTCTTCATTGATGAGAAAACAGCTTTGTGAGTAGGTCTCCTCCACAGAGATACAACCGTTTGCTCTTAAAAACAACACCAACATTTCAACTATTTGTGTATCATATTTTCAACATGATTCATAAATACCAGCACTTTTCATAAGAATTTCAATCAAAATACACCATCAAAACACTAATAATATATATATGCTTATTTTATTATCAGAATCATTGTTGAGAATAAGAATATTTGGTAGAAGATATCTTTTTACATTTTATATATTTTTCAAAGGTAGGTGTATACTCTTGTAAATTAACGAATCATACTATTAAACTGACTGTCATTAAGCAATATATGTTTTTATTTATATATTGAACATATATAAGAATGGAAATAGTGCTAGACGTTTTGAATTGAATAAATAGTCGATATTTGACTTTGCTAACGTATTTGGAAGTTAAGGAAAAACACGCCGAACCATATCCATCCACTTCAACTGAAATACATTGTTATTACCTTAGCGGGTGGTGTGGATTTCGTCACTTGAAGAACTTTCTAAACACTTATCACTATATAATCACCGAGAATAGTATAACAATTCGCATGGACCTAACTTCTTTCCGAAAGAAATCACAGCGGAACTACACATAACCTTCACACAAATCAACATGTTTTGATTTTTGAGCCGGTGTGCTGCGTACGGCGATCGGCGTTCGCGAATTTCCAGCCGTTAGCAACAGCACGTATGAAGCTTTGTTGCCATATGCACCTTCTTTCGGCTGTTTCAGGGCGTTGCCAAATCTCGAAATTCCCGCAATTTTAACTATTTGTCACCTTGGTTTTCTTTGTGGTATATGATTTGGTAAGTTTTCAGTTTGCATTTATAGCATAGTTGTTTTATATTGAAACCTATCATAAAAATTCACCATATCATATGTGGATGGAATTATCAACTTTCAAAACATTACTCCTTCAAGGCTTATATATTTTTCACCCAATGAAATTGAAATATATTTCTGAAGATCGACTCTATCTATGTTTATTATTATATCAATATCTATAATAAAATGTCATTACGATGAATATCCATGAATGGACCAATATATGGATGAAAACACCAGTTTTGAAGATATTGGTCCTATATAGCTAATATAATTCTACCCAATGTAAGATGAAAGGTTTAAGCCAATCAAATGCCAATATTGGCTACAAGTTCCCAATATTGGGCCTGTAAAAAATATACTACCAATCATGTATAAATATCGGGCCAATATGTTGTGCTACTGGGGAAGCCACATCCCACCCCCCTCAACTGCGACGAATAAATGCCCTTACGAACGAGTATAAAAAGATCGTGGACAATAGAAATCTACCCATCCATCAGGATATGAGATGCTACACACGTTACGAAAAATCGTTACGATTGGACGGTACAGTTTAAACTGCACAGTTTCGTAGTGCCCACACACGTACAGACACGTACTAGAAAACTGTACGATTATTCATTCGTTGATATGGCTTCGACTGACGATGCGTTAGCAGTTGTTGGTTTATTATTCGCCATAAAAAAGCAAAAGGAAGAAGAAATCAAGAAAAAGAAAACACGTATTTGGTGTAAAGAATGGCTAATGAAAAGAGAAGCAAATTCCCATGTTAATTTATCAAAGGAACTAAAGGTATTTCCTAGAGATTGGCATAATTTTTTACGAATGGATAGTGATACTTATTCACATCTGCTGTCCATGGTATCGCCAATAATTGAAAAGCAAGACACAATTATGAGAAATGCTATTCCTCCCCATGATAGGCTAGTCTAGCCTGGGGGTCTATTTCTCTCAATTTGTTAATTAATTTATTATACGCAGACCGTTTTAAATCACGGTTGTGATAATCTTTGCACTTAATTTTCCATAGACAAGTTTCATTGCGAAACATCGCAATAAATGCTTCTAGCCACTCGCGGGACGAAGCCATTTGATTATTACAAGCAAACGCACGCACAACCATTCGGACCACGATCCACGCGAAAACTGAAAAGACTGGGCACACACGTAACGATTATCGACACAGTTTCTTCCGATTCCGATTTATCTATCCAAAAACTGCTCCGTTCAACTGTACAGTTTTATAAAATCGGACAAACTGTACAGTTTTTCTCATACACACATGTAGATTCATCGTTGCAGTTTGAACTATACCGTCCAATCGTAACGATTTTTCGTAACGTGTGTAGCATCTCTATCGAAGACGTCAACCTTAACCGAATCCAGTCCAGACGACCACCAACAAGAACGGCAAGGGTGGCTGTCGAAGACGAGTTCAATCTTGCTAATGCATGGACTCAAGAATGAACTGCAAAACAAAACAATAACATCGAATTAAACGGTTTTCTTCACATAAAAGTCGGGCTTGCCACTCCTACTGAGAAGGAATCTTTTATTTAGAAACCTATCGAGGTGGGAGATTTTCGGAGTGTTTCTTTCTGTCACTAGGTACCGCCAGTTAAAATTTTTCTTTTCCGGCGTACCTATAGGTGTTATAGACTCGATGATGGTTTTGGTTATGTTGTGTCTCGCTTCAGCCAGAGCTCTTCGGACCTTTGGCTGGTCGACTACTCCGTACTGATGAGGGCCATAAAAGCCTGAAACCGGTATGCGGATTGTTAGGTGAACATGACATAAATTAAACATAATCGAGCTTATCAGAAAGAAACATTTGCATTCAATGTCCATTTATATGGAGGTATGCATGGATTTTCAGGTGAATATCATTCAACGTTCTGCGTGGTATTTGCCAGGAAAGTAGTTGTTTTTCACCTGAGATCTACCATTTTCTGGTTCAATTCATATTGAATCTTCTATGTGAAGAAAACCGTTTAATTCGATTTTTCTATTCATTCCACTTCACATGGCGTTTATCTTTCACTATATGCTAGTCGGGCTTGCCACTCCTACTGAGAAGGAATCTTTTATTTAGAAACCTATCGAGGTGGGAGATTTTCGGAGTGTTTCTTTCTGTCACTAGGTACCGCCAGTTAAAATGTTTCTTTTCCGGCGTACCTATAGGTGTTATAGACTCGATGATGGTTTTGGTTATGTTGTGTCTCGCTTCAGCCAGAGCTCTTCGGACCTTTGGCTGGTTGACTACTCCGTACTGATGAGGGCCAAAAAAGCCTGAAACCGGTATGCGGATTGTTAGGTGAACTCGACATAAATTAAACATAATCGAGCTTATCAGAAAGAAACATTTGCATTCAATGTCCATTTATATGGAGGTATGCATGGATTTTCAGGTGAATATCATTCAACGTTCTTCGTGGTATTTGCCAGGAAAGTAGTTGTTTTTCACCTGAGATCTACCATTTTCTGGTTCAATTTATATTGAATCTTTTATGTGAAGAAAACCGTTGAATTCGATTTTTCTATTTATTCCACTTCACATGGCGTTTATCTATCACTATATGCTAGTCGGGCTTGCCACTCCTACTGAGAAGGAATCTTTTATTTAGAAACCTATCGAGGTGGGAGATTTTCGGAGTGTTTCTTTCTGTCACTAGATACCGCCAGTTAAAATGTTTCTTTTCCGGCATACCTATAGGTGTTATAGACTCGATGATGGTATTGGTTATATTGTGTCTCGCTTCAACCAGAGCTCTTCGGACCTTTGGCTGGTTGACTACTCCGTACTGATGAGGGCCAAAAAAGCCTGAAACCGGTATGCGGATTGTTAGGTGAACACGACATGAATTAAACATAATCGAGCTTATCAGAAAGAAACATTTGCATTCAATGTCCATTTATATGGAGGTATGCATGGATTTTCAGGTGAATATCATTCAACGTTCTGCGTGGTATTTGCCAGGAAAGTAGTTGTTTTTCACCTGAGATCTACCATTTTCTGGTTCAATTTATATTGAATCTTTTATGTGAAGAAAACCGTTGAATTCGATTTTTCTATTTATTCCACTTCACATGGCGTTTATCTTTCACTATATGCTAGTCGGGCTTGCCACTCCTACTGAGAAGGAATCTTTTATTTAGAAACCTATCGAGGTGGGAAATTTTCGGAGTGTTTCTTTCTGTCACTAGATACCGCCAGTTAAAATGTTTCTTTTCCGGCGTACCTATAGGTGTTATAGACTCGATGATGGTTTTGGTTATGTTGTGTCTCGCTTCAGCCAGAGCTCTTCGGACCTTTGGCTGGTTGACTACTCCGTACTGATGAGGGCCAAAAAAGCCTGAAACCGGTATGCGGATTGTTAGGTGAACACGACATGAATTAAACATAATCGAGCTTATCAGAAAGAAACATTTGCATTCAATGTCCATTTATATGGAGGTATGCATGGATTTTCAGGTGAATATCATTCAACGTTCTGCGTGGTATTTGCCAGGAAAGTAGTTGTTTTTCACCTGAGATCTACCATTTTCTGGTTCAATTTATATTGAATCTTTTATGTGAAGAAAACCGTTTAATTCGATTTTTCTATTTATTCCACTTCACATGGCGTTTATCTTTCAAAACAATAACATGATGTGCATCACCCGCAAGCCACCGGGTTTCGATCTACCACGTGAAACATGGTCCACGCTTATTAGAATCATAACCCAACATGGCAGATGTACATACTCCTTACACAAATGGGGCAAGCAACCATCTCCTCTCTGTGACTGCGGAAAAACCCGAACCATCAGACACATCACAGAAGAGTGTACCATACGATCATATAACGGCAGACCCGAAGACTTCCTACGTTACATAAATAGACTAGATGTCCGTTTGTAACCTTTAAACTATGTCCCATTCTGTATTGTATTCTACATTCTATATTCTAGTAATGTTACATTCTAAAACTCTCTTTTAATGTGTCTAATAGCCATACGAAAAATAAAAATGAATCACAGAGATAGTCGGCCATCTTGGAGCCGCCATTTTGACAAAAAATTCATAATCTTCGACCCTGAAAACCCCCACATACCAATTTTGAGTCGAATCGACCATAAACACAAATCTCGTCCACCATTTCGTTTTTTCTCCACCAAAAACTCCGTAATGCATTGTCACGTGAACTATAAACACCTGCCAAATTTCACGTCAATCGGGCAACTAGAAGTGGGTCAAATTTGACTTGCAAGATTTGATTACAGACGCCGGGGCAGGTAAAACAAAATAAAAATATCCAGCAAGGAGTAATTTCAGAGGAAAATGTTATATCTGTCATCGAGTGGGTCATCGATCCAAATAAAGTTAACATTCGAAACGAAATGAGAAAAGGAATGTAGTTGAAATCAACGAATCGGGTTCAATTATTCATTCTTCAGTTCTTGGTGAAGACTAGCTAGACGATGTGGTGTCACACAATCAAAAAGTACACAAGTAACCCATTCACCCCTCCCTACTCCCTTCACACCTATATGCGCATTTCGATAACTACATTATCATCATCAGTAAGTTAACTACACTGAATTATTCATAACATTTTTTTACAATTTATACGTGCTGTTTCTAATTGGGTTATTGAGGAACAGTAAATAATTAGTATGAAATAACCCAATTAGAAACACCAGGTATAAATTGTGAGAAAATATTACAATTTATTTAGTGTAGTTAACCTACTGATGATGATAACCTTGTTATCGAAATGCGCATATAGGTGTAAAGTGAGTAAATGTGGTGAAATGCAATTTTTTTGATCAGTTCTTGGTGTTGGAAATATCAACCCGAATTATTGGTATATCGATTCAGGTGCATCCGTCCCAAGATGTCTAGAAACCCTGGTGCATGCACTCATACCTCTAGAAGTTTGGGATCGACTTGGCGACACTTGGCCTACTTGATAAAAGAGATTACTAGCGGGTCAGATGGCGCCATTTTCGCTTCAGTTTCAATTAAGTAATAGGGTATATTTATTTCCACAGCTTTCTTTTTGAGTCGAACTGTTCGCGGATTCTGATTCTGGCTTTGCTATTGGTTGAAAAGAGACATCTGTCAAACTTCACCAATAACAAAGCTAGAATTAGGAGCCCCAGAACATTGCACAAAGAAAGCACTGTCGTGCTGTCTTTCGTATTTTGTACCATTTTAATTTGAGGTTAACTGCATTTTGACAGACGGAGAATTGGAAATGAAATTGTCATTATATTGCAGAAAATATAAATTTCAATGCATACAATATGATGAACTTTGAAAATATCATTATTAGTCAATTCGTCAAGATTTGTACTTGCTTTTGGAACTGAGTACAGGTGAATATTCGAATCTGCGGCTTCAGACTGTCCACACAAAATAAAAATGTGATCCATTCTACAAAAAGTATCCTTACACACTACACTACCTGAAAATAAACAATTCCTCACGCACTAATGAACTGATAAACGAGTGATTTTTTAAAGAACAAACTCAGGGGTAAGCTAAGCAAGATTTCAAATCAAAGAAAACGCATAGATACCGACAAAACACCGAAAATAATTTCATATAAGATGCTGTAATTGTCAGGAATTAAGTTCTGACATTAAGCGAGAATATAAACAAACATTTTTGGACGGCGCCATCTACCACAGACTCCCACAGAGAAAAGCTCTGTTGAAGTAACAGGTGGTGTCCTCTCGAAAATCTAAACAATATCGAATCAGTTCATTCACCAGGGTTTTTAGACATCTCAATCCGTCCACATCACTGGTAGAGGAGATTGGCTAGAGATTACAAAAGCACTGATAGATAAAGAAGTTACCACAGCATCCGGAGAAAAGTTCGATATTGCAGTCATTGGAGAAACAACCGTTTGTTTGCGTATCAATGGAAATGAAGTTGAAACTCCAATTCGTGATAGAAGATATGCACCAGGCCTCCAGTTTATAGTCTGATTAACAAGTTAAAAAACAGGTAAATTCTTGTTCCTGGTCCTAAAAATATGTGCGATAGCTCATTCGATTTGGAATGACGTCTAGAAAAACGTGTCTCGAGCATTTATTAGTACATAAAAAATTGCAATTGTTATTAACAAAATAAGATGCAAAAAAAGAGATTCAGTTTTTCGTTACTAACTCAAAAACTATTAATATTTGAGAACTTTCGAAATGAGATCCTTATCATCATCATGCGACATTGGTACCATGCCGACTCAATAATACAATTACTTATATTCAGACAGCGTGAGATGAACGTGATGCCGCCAATTAAATCTTTCAAAAAAACAATTTAAATTCGAAACGTATAATATACAAGGTGTGCCTGGACTCCCTCTTTTCCTCTCGGGAATGTGTAGATGGGGTCAAAATATCTCCAGTACTTTATATTACTTTTGTTCCTAAAAGCTTTCGTTACCAAGTTACGGGTCCTCAAAGTTACAAAATGAAAAATGTGTTTCTTTGATAACTTTCAAAGTGAATATTCAAAATCATCTAAATTTTGATGATTGACTAAACGAATGAATTCCTTCGATGAACATTCATGCAGGAGTCAGTTGTTTTGCTACAAAGTCAGGAACGGACTACCCCCGATGGTCCACACCCCAAAACTTCGAAATGCTGGGATTTGTCAATATGTTTTAGCAAAACAAGGTTACCTGGACAATTTCCTAAATAAAAGTACTCATGTGGGAAATCAATCGGAGCAACGATTTTTGATAAAAATGCATTTTTGTTCGACGACATCCAACCTGAGATGTCTACCATTATTCGAAAAGATTAATTTGTAATGAAAATAGAAATGATAGGTACAATGTTCATTACGAATTTGTATCATGCAAACAGGTTTTCCTTACAAAACTCATGGTGTAAATAATCAATCGCAAGCCTCAAGAGCAAACAGAAATGCAAAATCCGCTACAAAAACTGCTCGATATGACCTCCGTCTCTCTCAATACATTTTCTTAGTCGGCGCAAACACCCTCTCTGCACTTGAAATAGCATGCCAAGGTCGTTTCGTATGGCTTCACAATGTAATGTAATTCTATTCAACATTTAAGCTATGAATACATTTAAGCTGTGAATACGAATTTGCAACATCCAAATGTTGGGTTTCATGAGATTCAGATAACACAACACGAAACGTGCTTATTCCACGCGTACATAAAAAATATGGACTGAATTCGATATTTCATAGTGGAGTAGCTTGTTAGTTCAAAAACACCACGAATCTACATTGTGAATGAAACTTTCAAGTAGGTACTGTACTTTTTGTTTACGACTTTATTTTAGAATATTTTGTATTATCCCTGTTATAAATGTTGTTGAATTAACGTTAGCATTAGTATTTCTACTGTGAAAATTTTTCATTTGAAATAATGGTGGACGATCGGGTTTGATGTCGTCGAGTAAAACTGCATTTTTATTAAGAATCGTTGCTCCGATCGACTTTCCACATGAGTACTTTTATTCATAAAATTGTCTACGTAACCTTATTTTGTTGAAAATTATTGAAAAATTATCTGTCATTTCAAAGTTTTGGAGTGTGGACCATCGGGGGTAGTCCGTTCCTGACTTTGTAGCAAAACAACTGACTCTTGCATGAAAGCTCATCGAAGGAATTCATTTGTTCAGTCAATCACCAAAATTTAGATGATTTTGAATATTCACTTTGAAAATTATCAAAGAAAAACATTTTTCATTTTGAAACTTTGAGGGTCCGTAACTTGGTAACGAAGGCTTTCAGGAACAAAAGTTATATGAAGTACTGGTGATATTTTGACCCCATCTATACATTCCCGAAAGGAAAAGAGGAAGTCCAGGGACACCCTGTATATAAATATAACAAGTCATATTTGAATAAAAGTTACAAGAAAAATTAAAAATATATTGCAGGCTGAGTGGAATTTTTTTACTTTGTACAGCCGTCCTCACCTTTTTTTAATATTGCACCGCTTCCACCGACAGAAGCAGCAGCACAACTTTCGTTCCGAACATATCAACAGGTCCAGCAATGGTATAATAATAATAATAATAATTTATTTACCATACCAAAAATACAAATACAAATATAAATACAAATATAAACAAACAAACAAAAGTATCCTATGTAATTTATAAGTGAAGGGTAAATAGAGGTGTTGTCTCCCAAAAAAGCTCTCAGGGAGCTTGTCTATGGGAATTTCCTATTCTATAACTCAGTAAAAAATGGAAAAAATTAAAAAAAAAAAAGAAATTTAAAAAAACAAAAGAAAAGATGTCAAGTGATGTTAATTGAGGAAAAATCGATATTTGAATTCTCATTTTGGTAAAGCATTATAATAACATGTGGAACATGCACAAATGGTTTTGTTCTTACATATGCGTTTACACATGATCATCTATAAATACATTGTAAAAATATGGACGTATCATTGGAATAATATTATATTATTATGATAAATAGAAAGATGGTTTTCAAGTTTATTTAAGTTTTTTTTGTATAAGTTCATAAATTGCGTTTTATCATCAACTATGTTCGTTTTGATAGGTTGGTTTGAAAAATCTCTTATAAACTGATCCATAATTGAATTTATTGATGACAGAAAATATATACTTATACAAATTTTTGGGAATATTGCAATATACAGTGATTAATTTCTTTTCTCGTTTTTCGAGCTGGTTTTTACTTGTTCAATGTTTTGATTTACTAATCTGGTAGGTTGTTTCTTAGAAGCGCCTGTTGATCCAGTTGAAATGGGGGTTCTGGGGAATTTGGTAGTTTCTTCTATTGGTTTTACACTCTCTTCTACAGAGATGTCGAAAATTGGTTGCGTAGGTGTTGTAGGGGCGCTCTTCCTTATCTGATACTTCTTGTTCTGCTTGGAGAAGTTGTTCCGCTGAATATTCTCTTCCGTTTATCACCAACTTGTTGGAGTTGTATGGAGTTGAACAACATGCAGAGCGATGGGGATGGGGAAAAAGCAAGACTGGGGTAATTCCTGTCACCCCAACTCCGGAAACCTTGTTGAAACTGATTTTTTACTAATGAAAAAAGGGGTGTCGGGGAGTCTGTGAATGCAGAAAGGCTAGATTAAAGTGCTGTGATGATTTGCGAGTTCCACTACAAGATAGCGATGTCCCTCATCATCTGAACCTACATCAAGAATTGCATGGTATTGATTTTGCAAATAGAGTTGCGTTTCGTATCCAAATGGATGGCATGATTGACGAGAATTATAATACTTCAAAAAAATTCTGTTTTCTGATGAAGCAACGATCAAGAATAATGGGTCGGTCAACAGACATAATATGCATTCTGCGATAGAAAATCCTCGCCGGTTGAAAACTGTTGAATTATTGGAAATCACATTATTGGACCCTACTTTCTCGACAGTGTGATGAATGATGAAAGGTATTTACATTTTATTCGCGAACATTTTCCCAGTAGTGGATTTGAACACTAAAAAAACCATCTGGTTGCAACACGATGGTGTGCAGTGCATAACCATAGGACAGTGCGATAATTTTTAGATTAATCCTATCCTTATCATATACAGGGTGTCCCTGGACTTCCTCTTTTCCTGTCAGGAATGTTTGGAAGGGGTCAAAATATTACCAGTACAAGTACCAGTACCAGTTACAAAATGAAAAATGTTTTTCTCTGATAACTTTCAAAGTGAATATTCAAAATCATCTAAATTTTGGTGATTGACTAAACAAATGAATTCCTTCGATGAGCTCTCATGCAGGAGTCAGTTGTTTTGCTACAAAGTCAGGAACGGACTACCCCCGATGGTCCACACCTCAAAACTTTGAAATGACAGATAATGTTCCAATGGTTTTCAACAAAATAAGGTTACGTAGACAATTTTCTAAATAAAAGTACTTATGTGGAAAGTCGATCGGAGCAACGATTCTTAATAAAAATGCAGTTTTACTCGACATCAAACCCGATCGTCCACCATTATTTGAAATGAAAAATTTTCACAGTAGAAATACTAATGCTAACGTTAATTCAACAACATTTATAACAGGGATAATACAAAATATGCTAAAATAAAGTCGCAAACAAAAAGTACAGTACCTAGTTGAAAGTTTCATTCACAATGTAGATATTTTTTCAAATGAAATATCAAGTTATGTAGATTCGTGGTGTTTTTGAACTAACAAGCTACTCCACTATGAAATATCGAATTCAGTCCATATTTTGTATGTACGCGTGGAATAAGCACGTTTCGTGTTGTCTTATCTGAATCTCATGAAACGCAACATTTGGATGTTGCAAATTCGTATTCACAGCTTAAATGTTGAGGAGTTTCACTGATAAGTATAATTTCAGGGGAGAAAATCTTCAACCCGAAGATAAATTTAGCTGAAAAAACGCACATCGGAAGACAACTAATAAAAAGCAAACGAATAAACTACAAAAAAGGCTGCACATGAATAGGTGAAAAATATCCGGTGAATTGATGATTTACACCATGAGTTTTGTAAGGTAAACGTGTTTGCATGATAAAAATTCGTTATGAACATTGTACCTATCATTTCTATTTTCATTACAAATTAATCTTTTCGAATAATGGTAAACATCTCAGGTTGGATGTCGTCGAACAAAAATGCATTTTTATCAAAAATCGTTGCTCCGATCGATTTTCCACACGAGTACTTTTATTCAGGAAATCAACCAGGTAACCTTGTTTTGTTAAAACATATCGACAAATCCCAGTCATTTCAAAGTTTTGGGGTGTGGACTATCAGGGGTAGTCCGTTCCTGACTTTGTAGCAAAACAACTGACTCTTGCATGAAAGCTCATCGACGGAATTCATTTGTTTAGTCAATCACCAAAATTTAGATGATTTTGAATATTCACTTTGAAAGTTATCAAAGAAAAACATTTTTCATTTTGTAACTTTGAGGGCCTGTAACTTGGTAACGAAGGCTTTTAGGAACAAAAGTTATATGAAGTACTGGTGATATTTTGACCCCACCTATACATTCCCGAGAGGAAAAAAGGAAGTCCAGGGACACCCTGTATATACAGGCTCTAATGTAACCTCTTGCACACCCGTGAATGACAAGTGTATAATGCCATTCTATAACGAATTACAGTGGTTAAAGATCTGACAAAAAAATCTGAAAACGTGTTTTGTTCTTTGTAAAATTCAAATAAGTTAGAATGTTGAACTGATTGTGTGGTGGTAAATGTACACATTGCAGGCTGCCTGAGAAATATATTCAATTTTGAAGTGAAAAAAACAACTAACCTTGTTTTATTCAAACTGTTGATAAAGTCAGAACTAGTTGACTTTGCTTTGTGGCACTTATCATAATTATCACAGTCACCTGTAAGAAACAAACAACACAAACAATATTGAAGACATTCGCAATTGAATATTGTTTTGAAAAATAATATCACGACCATTGTAGTGATTCAGACATTCAGAACACGCGAACTGAGCACTGTTACCAAGCAAGATTCTCGCATGCACGGTTCACAAAGCTGTCTACGAACGAAAGTTTGTTAGATTCTACTAGTATTTTCAGAAAACAGTACGCGATGTGCACGAGAATTAACTTGAGCCCTATTGTCTTTCTTTTTTTTTCATTTGCCATTCTATCAAAAAATAATTTATATTATATTTCTATATCTAGTAAGAAAACGCCCACACAGTGATTGGCGACTCTGGAATCCAACCAGAATTAAAATTTACTACTTCATTCATAAATGCGACGAGTGATTCATCTTGTCTTCTACTCTTTAAAAGACGCACGGAACAGGGTGTTTAGTTTTGAGAGCCAGCAAAAGACAAAGACAATAATGTGTATATAAAATAAGTTTCATAGTGTAGAATAAGAAAAGTTGTTTTTAAAAGTGTGTGGAAACCAAAATTTCGTGCCCAAAAAACAAATTTGATGGTTGCTACGGGAGGAAGAAAACGGAAGTCGAGAAAAAATAATTCTGGAGAATGCGTTAGAAATTTTTTTATTAGATAAATCAATCCAAAATGAGCAGAAAACACAACACAACACAATCAATAATCCAAACCAAGAAACAGCCTACAACTATTTGAGCAAGAAACCACTTCTTGCTATCCAGATCACATTCCACACAGGACATAACCAACACTAAAAGGGGGCCAACGTCGGACAGGTTCACTTTCCAAAGCACTGGACACAGCCAGGAGTCTTCGTGAGTGAACAAACGCAACGAACTACAGGTACTTTTTGAAAACACAAATAAACGAAGTGATAACATTGGTATTAGACACTATTTTGGGTCTTTGATAGTATTCACAGAGGTGAACTTTATTTCATACTTATAAACACTTTGTCAATGTAACCTGTAAATATTCATTTGCTCATTCATTCTATTGCGCATGAGCAAGTCATGTGATGATTTTTTCAAGTTCATAGATTCAATTATATGGAATATAAGCTAGATATTGCAGGAGTAGGATTTTGAAACCTTTGGAAATTCATTTCAATAAAATGAAAACAAATTTAACTATTTTCTGTTTAGTTATTCATCATTTGATCATATCACGAACTACATTTTCATGAAACAATAACTCGACTTCCAACAAAGCAACTAGATGGCGCAACTGAACTAAGCTGAGCTGTAGGATATGACCATGTCTCCATATGCGTACCGACTGAGCTGGAATAAGGTAACAAAGGAAAGGGAAAATGGTGTTTGAAGAAGAGTAAGAACAACATAGCAGGACTTTCTATTGTTATGATGAGTAAAGTTTTGAAGAATCAAATAAAATTGATAATAAATCAAATCAATCAAGCTTACTACTATAACAAATTGCAAAATTATTGTGAAGACTAGTGGTTAATAAAATAATAATTAATCAATAAAAAACAAAACAAAATCAACCCACATCATCATGATAATATATATATATATATATATGCTTCATGAGTTCCACAACTTTTATTTTAAAAGTTGTTTCTAAGATGAACACGAAAATAAAAAATCGCTGTAAATGACCATTTATGGGAATTGATAATTTTTGTTTACCCTGTTTGCTCCTTTCATTTGAGGTTCAATTGTAATTTGTTTTTTTCCTCCGACAAGCAGAATATCATTGTATTTTAACATTATCGTTCTCAAAGTCAAACAATATCTCTTATCATTTTTCTAAGTGATATTAGGATTGAAGCTCAAGTAAGTACTGTCTATATTCTTTCGTGCTGGTTATACTTCTTTCTCTGGATTTGAGTCAGATTATATAGAAACATTAGGAAGCATTTAGGAAAATTTGAATGATTCACCAACTTTTGACTCAAAATTTTAAAGTTTATACAAAAATAGAAATGCTGTTTTTGTTTCCAATGAAAATTTTATTTTTTTTCTGAAACTTGATTTTTTTGCTTGATTAATTGAGATTTCGGAATCAATAAATAAATTCTGAAATCCGCGTCATGTTTTTGTTCTGACTATCCGCGTCATGTTTTTGTTTTGCTAAAGCTGATTAAAAAAACTAATAATATAAGATAATTCCGATACTTTCATTATTGTACCAAATGGCTGCAACTATAGACCATCGAACAACTTTCATTTATTTGACGTATCAACTTCTATACTAGATTTTCCGGATGTCAAAAATGCATCTGTTCCGTTTCATTTATGATAATTGGTATGTGTACTCAAATTTCTTTTACCGAATTTCACACCATTTTAACAGCTTTGGAGTTCCCACATTCATTATTGCGATATAACTATTGTATAAGAGTTCAACATTGACCTGGATTTAAATGGTCAAGATCACCAGTATCGCATTTTCAATTGATCGAATTGTGTCAGTTGTTCAGTGAAAGGTTGTACAATGTTGATCTTTCATGAAGTGACGAAGAAATGATTCTGTAAAAAACCTTTTGAGATGTCTGGATCAGATCGAGCATTGATTCAGAGCCAGTAATCATTCAGTTGATAGATAGATATATATTTATTTCCATACTACTGAACATTGAATTAGTGGATCGTCAAAAAATAGTACAATACAAAACGCACATGTATATAATCACAAAATAAATAAATAATATAAAAAAGTAAAGCAAGGAGAGTGTCTATCACTTAAGTTCAAGTTCTATCATGCTCAGATCAAGACACTCTTTTATCGTATAAAAACAGTTTTTCAGTAAAACAGCTTTAAGCTGATGAAAGTTTAGATACCTCACACTTAGTGGAGTAAAAATAGCTTAAAATTATGCATTATTTCGGAATCCTGGGGGACGCCATGGATTTTCCTGAAACCCTCTGACCCTTAGATATGACTTACAGACAAAAGTTATAAACTTATATTTGTGCGCTGATTGTTCATTAATTGTTTGAACAATCAAATAATTGTTTTAGGCCAATTTGAAATAACTCAATGAATTTCAAAGCAATTTCACCCAAATTGATGCTAGAGGGGTTTTTGAGGTCGCTGAACAAGAATATAATATTAAAAAAAGGATTTCGTAAACTTAGATTTCATGAATGATAATTTACAGCGATTTTTTATTTATGTGAATATCTCGGAGAAAAACTTTTCGGGTAAAAGTTGTGGAGCTAATGAAGCTGTATTGAACGACTTATAATTTGCCGATATTGGTATAGAAATGGAATTTTACGCTGCATATCCTTTGTTTAAGGGCGTAATGTTGGTTACGTAAGCATACATTTTTTTTATAAACATTATCGCAGTTTATTTAACAACGAATTCCAAAGTTTTTGGAGCAAATTTTTTTTTTTTGTTTTTTGGTAAAATTTTATTCTATCATTTATTGTACACCTCATCACATTTATCAGTTCGGGAGCAGGAATTTCCTGAAATGCGCGCTCAACTCTATCTCTCAAGTCCTCCAAAGAAGTTGGTCTCCTCGAGTATATTTTGGATTTTATGTGACCCCATGAATAAAAATAAATAGGAGTTGAATTGGGCGATCTGGCTGGTCATCTGATTGGACCATTTGTTCCAATCCATATCTGCCCATAGGTATCACTAAGATATTGCCGAACAATATTAGCATTATGTGGTCCTGCACCATCCTGCTGGAAAAACAAATTACCTCTGATGTTCTCAGATAAATCGTTGAATTTATTTTGAAAATCGTTCGCTAAGAGTTGTAGATATTTTTGGCCCGTCGAAAAGAATTGGTCGAATGATTCTTGTACCTGTGATTCCTACCCAGACGTTGAATTCAAATTTTTCTTGAATATTACCTTCTCTCAGCAACCTAGGATTTTCTTGAGCCCAATACCTTGTAATATTCCTATTGAACATACCATTATTCGTAAACCTAGACTCATCTGTAGACAATATCTTCGAGACAAAACCATTATTCAAATCATGATGACGCAAAAGCCAATTACAATGAGTGAGTCCCCGTTCTGGGTCATTTTCATATAGATGCTGATGCAAACTGTATTTATAGGAGCGATATTTATGTTTTTTCAATACTTTTCTGACACATTCAATTTCCAATTCTCGAACTGAGGCAGACGGAGAAAAATGAACATATGCTAAAACATTAGTTTCCACTTCTTTACTGACGATGAAATGGATGTGGTTTTGATCAGCTGGTTCTTTCCTTAGCATCATTTCCAATTTCCTGAAATAGGTCCTCGATGGGTGCAATCTCAACTGATAATGAACAGCGTATAGCATACTAGCATTGACAGCTTTCTTCTGACATTCCCGTAAATCAATATCATATCGATTTGTTCGTTTCGAGAATAACGATTATTATTTTCCATTTCAAAAAAACTTTTTACAAACGAAACGAGATGACAAGTAAAATTGGTATTTCACTTTCGACATGACACTGATAGCCTACTGTTTTCCATGATTCCGCGGCTACCTTTTATTTCATCAAACCTAAACGGATAACTCATTGGAATTTGTAGGCATCGTATAAAATATTGTACAAATTAAATAATTGATCGTTTTTAGTTTCGAACAAAAAGAAAGTGGTACATAATGTATATCGTTGAATTGGTAATTAAATTCTCTATCGAAAAAGCTGATTTGAAAAACCCGCACCGGGCCAGTATGAATACAAACACATTCTTTTCGATTTCTTTGAGTTGCGGAATGGACTGTTGAAGAGCTGTTATAATTTCACGTAAACTCACGAGATCATCATCTTTATAGAACAGGAAAGTACATTCAACTACGTTACATTATCATATGTTTGTATCAACTCAAGAAAAAATCTACAATTGTCAATAAAAACTGAAAAATAACATATTACGTAAATAAAAGAGTATATGAATAATAAGAAAATCAAAATTGATGAATAATGATACACTAGGAATTTCGAATTTTCTTTGAATATTCTTCAGCAGAGTAGAAACAATGCCTCAAAATGCACTTCGTCTTCCCTAGGTAGTTGGTTTTAAAAATTATAGTCACGTAGATTTTTTTGAGATTTACAAAATTGAAAACGATTTGTTAGCATTCTATCAGGATGTCTGGTATTACATTTATGTATGTCGTCTTGCCTATTCAGAGAAGAATTTTTATGAATTTCTGTGAGAACTGTAAGCAGGAATAAACTTGGCAGTGGCATAATTTTGAATTTTATGAGGAGAGGTTGACAATGATCTCTAAGACCAGCAGAACATTTTGCGTTCATGACTATTTGATTGACACGATTTAACTGCTTTATATAAACATTATAATGGAGATTTCAAATTATACCTAGATCCGAAATTCAACACACCAATTACATGAGCCATATATAGGGTATTTTACAGGGCGATTCCTCAGTTATTTATGAGTAGAAAAGTTCATATAAGCATGGGTCCGCAAGGCGTCCATTTTTGATATACAGGGTGTCAAAAAATTATTTTGATTTTGATTTTTCGTAAATAATTTTTAAAATATTTGGACAAAAATTGGTATTTGAGGATTTTTTAATATGAGAAATTCAAATTTGATCTTAGTTTGGCCCTTAATTGTAGAGGGCGCCGCCTACAGGTCTTTGTCTCTTTTGGGGAGTCGCAACTTTGTCGTGCATGTATGTATCTCATTTTCTAGAAGAAAAATCGATTCCTCTACCTTTTTTCGTGAAAAAGGTATGGTTTTCAAAAGTCGGTACAAGCAGCCGTTTTCGAGTTATTTTGATTCAAATTAATCGATGCATGTGTTTGTCAAAAAGTGAAACAATGTTAAAAACCTTTTTTTATTCAACATAGAAACTATTCAAACGCTAATTTTTAAATAACAATAAACAACGGAATCTGAATCAAAATAACAATAAATGTTCGCAATGTCCACCTCCTGCCTGTATGCACGCATCCAATCTTCTTCTCATTGATTCGCGCACTCTTTGGAAAATTCCTGGAGTATTTTGAATCGTTCTACAAGAGTTAATTATTCGATTACTTTATTTTTCTTCATTTTGGATAGGAGTCTGGTAAATTAAGGATTTTAGATGTCCCCACAGGAAAAAATCCAAACTGTTAAGGTCTGGTGACCTAGGGGGCCATGGTTAAGGCCCTCACCGACCTATCCAACGGTTGCCGAAAGTTTTATCTTAAAATTCTCGCGCTTGGATGCTAAAATGTGTCGGGGCACCGTCATGCATAAACCACATTTCATTTCGTAGTCTAAGCGGCACATCTGCTAGTAAAATAGGCAAATCTTCTTCAAGAAAATGACGATATCTCTCTCTCTCTGTTTAATCCTCCCGGAATAAAGAATGGGCCTTTGAAATAATCTCCAAGGATTCCTGCCCACACGTTAAAAGAGAACTGTTCTTGGAAATGTGATTCCTGTATCGCATGGGGGTTCTCCTCTGACCACAAATGATTGTTGTGAAAATGGCGTATAGCGTTGCGTGAGAAATTTGCTTCGAAAACAGGATTTGATTTTCAAATAAAGGATTTTGAATAAGGCATTGGAGAAACCAACGATAGAAGTTGATACGTAACGGAAAGTCATGAGGGAGTAGTGCCTGAACTCTTTGAATATAGTAGGGACATAACAAATTATCAATTAAAATTTTCCATACCAGAACATGAGAAATGTTTAACGTCAGCGCTATTTTTCTGGAGCTTGTTTCCGGGTGTTCTCCTACCAGATTAAGAACTGCTTCCTCGGTTTCTGGGGTTCTTACCGTCCTATGTGCATCCGACAGATGACTAGCTTTCTCAAAACTCCCTTGTTTTCCTTAACAGAGCGTGAATTCTTCAAAACGTTTTTGAAGTAGGAGTTGTGCGGTTCGGATAACGCTCCTGAAACAAACGTCTAGCCTCATATGCATTTTCGTTAGCAAGTCTGTATGTAAAATGAATGTCAGCATACTCTGCATTGGTGAAGTTTACCATTTTTTAACAAATAATCACAATAATAATAAATACAACTATTTAACTATGCGTCAAGATATTATTTTTGACATGACAGCACAAAAAAAACATTACTCACTAGCCTACTTGATACTTTTATTTTCAAAGAGTTCGCGAATCAATGGGAAGATGATTGGATCCATCGATTAATTTAAATCAAAATATCTCGAAAACGGCTACTTGTAGCGACTTTTGAAAAGCATACCTTTTTCACGTAAAAATTATAGAAGAATCGATTTTCCTGCCAGGAAATGTAATACTACATGCACGACAAATTTGTGACTCCCCAAAAGAGACAAAGACCTGTAGGCGGCGCACCCTACAATTAATCCCCATATATCAATTTTCGTCCAAATATCGAGAACATTTTGGAAATTATTCACGAAGAAGCAAAATAAAAATAAATGTTTAACAATTTGTATATAAAAAATGAAGGCCTTGCGGACCCATGCTTATATGGACTTTTCACCTCATAAATAACCGAGATATCGTCCTGTAAAATATCGGACACTTATTACATAACACCCTGTATAAAGTACGGGCGGAAGTCTCGGTAAATTCTTGTGATAAATTCTAGTATTCTTAAATTTAATATCTTTAATATGAGAGGAGAAGCGTTTATTTTAACAACACCATCCGAAAGGGGGCGTTCTGTGAAATAGTGCATAATAAAAACTGTCAGGGTACCTGGTTCATCTGAGAAGACCGTGAGGCTCGACTAGAAGAAGACCCCGGGTGCTGCGTTGGAATAGTACACCCATGTGAAGATTCCCCTAGCAAATTGATACTTGCACGAGCTCTAATTAGGACATAACAGGACATCAATTTCATAATTGCTAATGGATTTCCTGATGGAATAACAGTCCGGAAAGGAGATATAATAGGAGTATGCGTGCCAGTTGAGTGGGTAGCGTAGCAGACTACAAAACAAGCGGATATCAGGATGAAAGAGGCACAGCTGTGTGAAGCGATTTTCTAGGGACGGGAATAATAACTATTATCTCTAGAATCGTTACTTCATTTATGACGCCAAGACACTTTTTGAAACTATTTTTTTAAACTCAAATTTTGCCCTCGGGCGCCAGATTTTTTTGTTGTTTACTCCACTTACCAGGTGTTGGATCTTGAGTGGACTGTATGATATGGAATGGAATTGCTTCTTTTCTAATAATAATCACAACTCGAAATTGAAAATGGTTTATTACTGTGATTTTTACAAGAACTTAAAGCAAACACGTCTATCTTGCAACCCTAGTTGAAACATTCTGCCGATGCATACCATAACATCTGGCAAGTGTCTTTCAAAGATATAAACAAACCACAGTGGCGTATACTTGTCACAATGGAGTAAAAACCAGGGGTAGCAACAGATGGAGATACGGAATGTCCAGGGGTCTGGTTTCTTGTTTTAATTGAACCTTCCAAAGGTCTGCAGGCTTTAATTACAGCCCTTGGAACTGGACTCCGATTGCACAGACAGTCAGACAGACTTGTCTTTATCTTAACTCAAACACTGGTCTGATATAGTTTATAGTCTTGTAAAGGGAAAGGTACTTTCCATAAAAGTTTCCAAATGTAACCACAATGTAACAATTTTGTTTAAACTCTAACTCATGCAATTTTCACAATTTGAATTTATTACACAAAATTATGAGAAATTCAACAATATATTTTATGCAATAAATTGAACAGCTGAACCAAAATTGATCGGTTTATAAATTCCGACAATGGACATAAATTATAACCGCTCTTACAAAATATAATTACCAAAATATTTGTGAGATATCTCACTTCATCTCACTTTGTCACCCAAAAGACCGATTTTCCTATTTTATTTTTACAATCTAATGGCTCAGAAAGTGATTTTTCTGGTGTGCGTGGGATTTAAATTCGTCCACTTTAATTTTAGTACTTTATAAACTCGTCTCAATATAAAAACAGGATATTTACTTTGAGCTTCGAGGAAAGAAAACAGAATCACTTTGATATCTCGATCCACCCTTTGTCAAAGCCCGAACTATGGTGTTCTCCCACTCCTGATCTACCCCTAGCTAAGTACCAACTAGCAGGAAGCAGTTATATGGCTAGGATTCTGCGTACGAGACATCAACGTGTATTACTTACTAGATTCATAATGACTCTAACATAGAAACTTCGACTGTCTTATAAAACCACCTTCAGGAACTTTATTTCAAATTAAAAAGCCCTAATATCTGTATATAAGTCTTATTGTCAATTTGAGATAAAAAACGGGGCTCTGCAAGTATCTTGAAGAAAACAAAAAACATTGTAACTTGAGATCTAATTTATTAACGTGCTCTCGTTCGGCCATGCTTCACAACTTGAGCAGCTAGAAAAACTGACATATTGTGACCCTCGACGGAACCTGAGATCGTAACCTCGAAGTAACATGAGTGGTCCATCGATCTCGTGCTATAGGATATTGAAATTCCACAGCAGCAAAATCGATGCAAAACGTCAAATTCACTATTTATTTCAATCGAGTACCAGGACGCTATGAATTCTATTAAATTCGAAATACCTGCCAGAGTCTGAAATGAAACTAATGCCCGAGTACGGTAGGATTGTCAATTAATACAAAATAAATTAAGACGGTCAATTGGGAAGACAGCCTTCTATCGTAGTGATAGGAATTCTTACTCTATATTCTTGGTTCAACCCCATGAATCAATCCGAAATAACAAATTATACATAAATCTATTCATCGTGAAAGTCACGGACTGGAATATTTTACACCTTTGCAAATCGTATGAAATATTTAACGAATGAAATAAAATCAATCCGGCGTTTCGCCAACCTGATAAACTCAATAGGTTATCAACCACAGTAGGGGGAAAAATATACATACAGGGCAACATGGGCAGAAGTGTCTTAATGACAGGTTATCAAAGGTTTATACACAATGTTCTACTTACGGATACCTCACTACTCAACTCGAACTTTGACATGTACGTTTTACGTAAACTACCTTCTTGAACACTCGCAGAACAATTGAGGTAACTTGTTCTCGGACTGGTGGAAAAGAGAGCGATCCTAATTATATCTCGCATTTTATATCAACCTGATTTAAAAGAAATGTCGGACAAAAACCGTATGAAGAAAGCTACTCTTTTTGTCTGATTCACATAAGAACTGGACCAAAAAGCAGCTTATGTTTTTGTCCCCTTATGAAAAAGCATACTACATTTTCATTAATGTGAATCTACCTTTTTCTACTCTCATAGTGAAACAGGCAGGAAAGTATTTGTCTTTTTGTACAGTTCTTTTGCTCTGTTTCGTGATCGATCCCGTAGCTTCGTTTGTTTACACTTGTTTTCTAAACATGCGTTATTTTGTTGCCAGACCATAGTTAATATTAAACCCCAAATAGGCAGGGACGTACCAAAGTTACTTCAAACTTTTGGTTAGCCATTCTTAGTAACGGAGCTTGGAAAACATGCTTCGTTAAGCTGATGACATACTATATAACTATCGGTAATTTCTTGTAACCGAAAGAATATGAAGCCTCCATGAAATGCATTGCTAAGAAAAGTGACATATTCTAATCCACAGGGTCACCAATAGGACGAACCAACCTAGTACAGCATAGGATAGATACCGGTCAACCCCATCCAATTCGACAACCACCAAGAAGATTGCCATTCGCCAAACAACAGGAGGTGGAAAAGCTTGCCAAGAAAATGACCAAAGATGGCGTTATCGAAAAATCATCGAGTGCATGGTCCACCCTGGTGATACAAGATTCCGAAAAGGATTGATCCACAAGACTCGCGAGTCAAAAAGGATCTCAACTTCTATTTAATATATCTGTTTATTACTCTTAATCTTGCAAAAATCTCATTAAAATCCCTTGAATTCATATTCATTTGAGAAGTCGGACAAACAAATGTCAAATCTCAATTATTAACGAAATGGTGGACTATTCCCATATATATTTTTCACTCGTTCCTCGAAGGAAATTCATTCAAAATATTATTTGTTCAGAGGAATATCGAGGGGACTGTTAAACAAAATGGAAGAAATTTAGTGGACATAGCCCTCAAAGAGAAGTGTTAACCGTAGACACGTGTTTCGGGCTCTCGGCCCTCATCAGTGCAAGGATGTTCATCCTTGCACTTCTTCACCGTACTGATGACGGCCAAGAGCCCGAAACACGTGTCAATGGTTAACACTTCTCTTTGAGGGCTATGTCCATTGAGTTTCTCACATTTTATTATTTTTTCATGTTGTCTCTACTTGATATCGATTGAAAATCAAATGCAACAATTATTTTTCTTCGCCGGTCCTATCAGAAAAGTATAAAAAACTAGAACATACATGGTAAAGTGGGATTGATTCTTCAATGATGTTTAGATGAAACAAAAATCAAAAGATGACCTCAATTGACAATAATTCAACAATGGCAACAGTATGAACACAAATTGATTTGAATTTGTTATGCCATAAACCATTATTTTCCATGGTTTTTAATTTATGTAGAATTATTATTGAAAGTGGGTAAAAAGGTGAATGATGGGTGTATAATGCCATTTATAACGAATTTCAGTAAAAATTTCGAAAAAAAAAATTGAATTTTTGTCAAATTATTCCAAATTTTTGGAACCGCAAAAAGTTTTGGTAGGTAAAACTTTTTTTTCTGGCGTAAAAATTTCAAAGGTTTTTTTTGTGGACTATAAACTGTTAGCGGTTATGCAATAAATTAGATTACACCCTGTTTATATATGACGTCTGCATATTGCTTTCTCTAGGAGATTTATTCAAATATTCAAACATCTGGAAAAATATTTATGTGTCACGTTCAATATCTATGTGAACTAAAAATAATTGTGTCAAGTATGTTCAGTTACTGTTTACTTTCCCAGTTTTAAAAATTGTCTGCTTTAACTGGACTATCAAAGTAGTACTAGTGCCACCTATTGGGGAGTAGCCATAGCTTGAAATTCACAATTGCAGAATGAATAGAGATCTCCATGTTCCAATTTGTGCGAGTGAAAGAACTGTAACTAATGATCATTTATTGTTATTCCGACATTGCTCAAAGACAATTATCCGATCTGTTTTAGTTTTCATTAACTTATGTTAGCTTTCTCAACATATGAATTTAGCCTATCGCGTATAAAGAGAGAGAAGTTAGCAATGTCTGTGGAAATCTCATGCCATCTATCGTATTAGATACCGAAGTATTTCAAATCAGTCTCTGTATAGAGGCGTCCTCTTATTGAAAGCGAAAACATTCGGAACTACAAGAATCAATATTCTCTAAACCGGTCACTATCTTCCATCGTTTAAGATAACCTCTTGGGGGTATTCATGTTGAAAAGGGAAACGTTCTCATTAGAATATTAAATAGTAAATAGTTTTTTTTTTAATATCTAACAGAAAACGTTTTTTTTTTGTTTTTGCTTTTGAGTTAAGGTCCTTTCGAAATATCTATCAGATGTAGTTCAATGTCCAGCGTGGCTTTAGCCAGAAAAGTTTTTGTTTTCTGTTAGATTGTGAATATCTAACGGAAAATAACTTCATTTTTATCGTGGATATTTTAATTTTCAGAAAAAAAATATATTCAGTATTCAATTAGGAATGTTTCCCTTTTTAACATGGCAATTATATTTTTTTAATTATATATATATATATATATATATATATCTTTATATATATATAATTCTACTGTACGTGTGTGGCACTGAACTCCTCCCAAACGGCTGGGCCGATTTGAATGATTTTTTTTGTATGCGTTTGGGTGGCGCTCTGGATAGATAAGATTCACAAATCATCCCCCTAAATGTTAAGGGTGGTCCACCCCTTAATTTTATTTTTTATTTGAAAAAAAAAATTATTTTAATTTTTTTATGATACAGCATTCAAAAATACATACAACCCTGAATTTTCACCCTTCTACGATCAACCCCTATTTTTGGGCAAGATTTTTATTTTTATTTTGTCATGACTTAAAATAAAAAAATTCATATTACTCTTAATTTTCACCCTTCTACGATCAACCCCTATTTTTTATTTTTTTTTATTTCATAGAAAAAACGGGATAACAGGAAAACGGGATATCGGGAATAACGGAATAACGAAAAAACGGGAAAACGGGATGACAGGATAAGGGGATAAGGGGAAAACAAGATAACGGGATAAAGAAAAAATGGGATAACAGGAAAACGGGATAACCGGATAATTGGATAATTGGATAACTGGATAAAATAATAACGGAAACGTGAAAACGGGATAACGGGATGACAGGATAAGGGAATAACGGGGAAACGGAATAACGGGAAGAAGAAAAAATGGGATAACAGGAAAAAGGGATAATGGGATAATGGGAAAACGGGATAACGTAACGGGATAATGGGATAACGGGAATAACGGGTTAACGAAAAACGGGATATCGGGATAAAGAAAAAAAGGGGTAACAGGAAAATGGGATAACGGGAAAACGAGATAACGGGACAACAGGAAGCGGAAGGAGTCAAAAGCATAATCTAGATGGAACAACATAAAGGAAAACATAGAAAAAAAGAAATTCTACGCGGACGAGAGTTTTCGGGAAAAACATTTTAGGGAACATATATAAATTTGGACAGGACAACGTCTGTTGGGTTCGCTAGTATATATATATATATATATATATATATATATATATATATATATATATATATATATATATATATATATATGTATATATATATATATAGATATATATAGATGTGAAATTAAGTCCCATCCCCCCCTTGTATGCGACCTTGTGGCTATGGAGCAAAATATGATAGGAAATGGACCTGAATTGTTCGGACATATCTGAATTTATAGCTAAATGTACAGTTGTATAATTTGCACTCTTCTATCCAATTCAATTCCACTCTGGGGACTGATCTAGAAGATCATATGTCTAATTTCCCGATTACTCACTTAACAAGATCCTGAATTCTTTGGTAATAGTTCGCAAAATGAGGAAAATGAAATTCAAACCAGACATACTTATATTGTTTGTCTGTTTTCTCATAGGTTATACACTTGTGTTCGGAGTTTTTCTGAAAATATTTCCATTTGGTAAAATTTTCCAGTTTTTTTGTGTAGTGTTATTCATTTCAAGACTCTAGTGAAGTGGTGTAATTAAATCTTAAGACAATATCATTTGCGAAAACTCTCTTTGAAGTAAAGTATGCTCTAAATTGCTTGCAAAAAAATCTTTTTCGAAGTTTCTGGACAGCTTAGTGAAGTCATCGGAAATTATTATGAATTATTTTGAAGAAATGTTACACATTATTATTTGTGAATGTTCGAATTGAAAATAAAACTAACAAAAATAGGTTTTTTTATTCCATTTAAAACATACAAGATGGTGTGAAAATGTGTCCTTATATATACATAGTCACTTTTTTTCCATACTGTATGAATAATCTTCGGTATTTTGAATATATCTTTTTTTTTCTTCTCAACTCTCTTCGAAGTTTCTCTTTTTCACTTTTTTTCTTGGCCACACACGATACAGGAACATTTTGGGAAGGAACTGTATTCTTCTTCAAGAGCCCGTCTTCTGTCTATAGACTCACTCAATCCTAGATTAGAATGCTCCAGTAGGTTACATTCATTTTCTCACGGAAAATGATAAAAACGCATTCCAGTACAACAGGATCGTTTTGACCAAGAGTCACATTGAGGTACACAACAATAATGATTTGAACTAGAATCACTCATTTTTTCACTCGAGGACGTACAATAGTCAACAGAATATTCACCAGGTAAACCAGAATTTCATTGAATGTCAACAATCACAAGAGATTCGACAAGTTTTAAGCGTGCAATGGCTAAAATCATATAAACATTAATGTTTCGGAAAGTAAACAATCCTTATCACCTAGATATACTTATATAGTCACTTTTTTTCCATACTGCATGAATAATTTTCGGTATGTTGAATAATATCTCTCTTTTCTCTTCTTAACTCTCTTTTCTTTCCTCACAACTCTCTTTGAAAGTTCTCTTTTTCACATTTATCTTGGCCACAGACGATACAGGAGGATTTTGGGAAGTGACTGGATTCTTCTTCAAGAGCCCATCGTCTGTCTATAAACTCGCCCAATCCTACATTGGTCTGCACCAGAACGTTACGTTCATTTTCTCATGGAAAATGATGAAAACTTATTCCAGTACAACGGGATCGTTTTGCCCAAGAGGTACACAACAATAATGATTTGAACTTGAATCACTCATTTTTTCACTCGAGGACAAACAATAGTCAACAGCTAAACACGAATTTCATTAAATGTCAACAATCACAAGAGATGCGACAAGTTTTAAGTATACAATGGTTAAAATCATATTATAAACATTAATGTTTGGAAAAGTAAACAATGTAAGTATGTATAGTTTTCAAAATCGACACCAGAGGGAGTATCCCTTATTTTGAATTCCCAATTCTCCATCATATAAATAGCTCCTATATTAGTTATGCTAATGGCCATATGAGAAAATAATATTTTTTGAGGTTTTCCTTTCCAATTGTTCACGGAAAGTTGAGTAATGGCATATTTTTCTGAATATTATTGAATACCACGTCTATAGAGATGTTAAGAGAAATATTTACCGTAGTTTTAAAAAATGTGTTCATCAACTTTTTTTCACATGTATAATTAGTAAAGATCATGGAAAATTCTCGGAGAAAAACAATATACCAAATTTCTATTGGTTTAGTTGCAAATTCCTGCAAAAATGGGAAAGACCCATGCAAATGCATTTTTCTCCTTTAGGAGAGAGAGGTGAGTCAAAAAAACTCTTGCATTATGACAAACATTTTCAATTACCATCTATACGGTAGTGTAAGGAAGGTGTGCAAAAATATAGCAAGCGATTGTTTATCAATTCCACGTTTGTCAAATACTTGAAATATTAGTGTATATTGTTCCTGAAATAAGTATTCCAAGAGAATATTTCGTTTTCTACCGAAGAGATTTTAGGATAATTAATTACAAGCTTTCTGAAAAAACAAATTTCAGTCCGCTAAAATGTTGCCATGACACTCGAAACAATTTTTTTCTACGACAACCTCGATAAATGTTCATTTTATAACCGTAACTTCAATCATAAACAAGCACATTTTGTACAGAATTTCATTTTTGCATCGGTTGCTAGGCAAGTTGCTGAGAACAAATGCGAAATGGAATATTTCGTGTTAGGTCAGGTTCACTCTAAAATCATGACGACTACGGCTTGTCAATTATGACGTCCAGCGACAAATTGATGAAATGTCAGCAGATCGTTTCTGTCAAAGTTTTAGTAGGTAATGAGTTATTTCATAGTTGTTTTCTATAAAAACTATTAATTAAAATGGAAACTGATAGTGATATTGACTTAGATTTGACACCTCCGAACATAATAGAAGCAGCGAAGGTAACAACACTGAATTTATTACCGGAAACGTCGAAGAGTATGTATCAACGCGCTTATAACCTTTTTTTGGAATGCAAGGTAGATCAAAAGACAAAATCGGTTTCCGAAAACGTTTTAATGGCTTATTTTGGCGACTTAGCCAAAAAATTTAAAAGTTCCACTTTGTGGTCACACTTCTCAATGCTGAGAACGACTCTTAGTATCTATAATGATATAGATATTGCCAAATATTTGAAACTGAAAGCATTCCTCAAGCGGCAGTCTAACGGCTACAAACCCAAAAAGTCAAAGATCTTTACAGCAAATGACATCGATAATTTCATTGAACAGGCTCCAGATGAAATATATTTGGCAACAGAAGTAAGTTTTATGTTTCCATTTGATGAAAAATATGTTTAAGTAAACTAATTTACATTGTAGGTTGCATTAGTTATGGGAGTAATGGGTGCATGTAGAAGACATGAATTACATCAAATGAAAATTACTCATTTCAATGATCTTGGTTCAGCTGTTTTAGTAACAATACCAGACACTAAAACCAAAATAGTACGAAATTTTACTGTAACTGGCAAATTCTACGAAATTTAAAAAATACGCAAATCTTTGCCCTCAAAATGCTAATGGTCTATGGTTTTTCATTGATTATCAAAAAGGAAAGGGTACCATTCAGAGAATAGGTCTAAATAAGTTTGGAGCTATGGGAAAAGACATTGCCAAGTATTTAAAATTGCCAAATTACGAATTATATACTGGGCACTGCTTTCGCCGATCCTCCGCAACAATTCTTGTTGATGCTGGAGGTGACATAACCACGTTAAAACGCCACGGTGGCAAATCTACTACAGTCGCTGAGGGATATATTGATGAATCGAAGAAAAGTAAGCTTGACATAGCAAATAAAATTGCAAATGCAATACAGAACATACCATCAGGCATACCAACGAATTTAGAAATGGAAAATCGCCAGAAGCCGTCTACTTCAACGTCGACAAATTATCAATTTCGAAAAGAATTAAGTATTCAGCAATCAAGTTCTCCAAATATGATATTCAATAATTGCACATTCAACTTCAATTAGATACATACATACATTTATAGGCTTCTATTTCTGTGTACCTATTAGAAATAGCAATAAAGAAAATATTTACATATTTCTTCAATTTATATTTTAATTCTGATAGAAAGCCCATAAGCGGCGAATTTGGAGTAATGAAATATCATCAGTTTATTTCTTTCAAAGTTTTTGCAATGTATGCATGTACTAAATGTGAACGATATGTTGTCATAGAAAAAGTATAGTATGCAACTCGCAACAAAATGGCCATTTTGCACTCGTATGAATTGCAGCACTTGCCTTCGGCTCGTGCTGCAAATTTCATTCTCGTGCAAAATGGGCATCATTTTGTGTTCATTGCATAATATACTATTTTCTGAATATTGATTATAGAAACACTAATTCTGACTGTAACTCTCCAATCATTAGACTGAGTGTCAATTTCAACAAATGCTGCAACAATCTTGATATATATTGCTTATCCTTACTTTCGTTTAAACAAAAAGTGAAAAACATTCTCTTATCCTTCTCAACATAACCTATTCCACCTATATGTATTATGTCTACCTATTAGTATTGGGTTTACACGTATTTTTGTTCATTTTTCAAGTAGCTCTACAATTTAGATTCTTAAGAAGCTGTCAATTATAATTTGTAACTGATGTATGGTTTTATAGAATAGTGAATTAGGGATACTATTTTTGGGATAGATGTAAGTGATTGGAATCTTTTCCAACCTGTATGTATCCCAAAATTGTAATAAATAAATAAAAAATGACGACTTCAAGTACAAGTCCGCTAAAGTGGAATTTTGCGGAATCTTTTCAATATCCAAAGTTGGCATTTTGTAGAGCGTGTACAAAAAATATTTTCTTGGCTGAATATTTTATTCCAAATCAACCGCATCTATTATGGTCATTGAAACACTTTCACCGTTCTTGGTATTGCTCAGTTGCATTCGACATGCAGTTGTTTCCGGGCAAAGAAAGTGTTGAACATCTAGCCTGATTCATTTTATTTGTTATATGACCAACTTTGTGGCAACTGTATTTTTTTAAGTTATGGGCTCAAATGAGGGTGAGTAGAAATTAATTCCATATGAGACATGATTATGCTTAAGTCCGAATATTCTATGGACTTTTCCACATCAAAGGCTATTCGCTGTGTGCAAGACTGGTAATACCCTCTAGTGACTCAAATGCTGAAGTTTTCCTATTTTATTTCCAATGTAACAATTTTTTTTTAACAATTTCTAAATAATCTACCACGATGTTACAATTTTGTGCTCACTACTAGTTCCAGATGAATCGAAGTTTTTTTCTGTCAAAGAAAAAAGTAAGTAAATGATAAAAAATATTTGTATTGATACGATAGTTCACCGCATTTGGAGGTTTTCCATGTCAAGTTATGATATTTTGAATATCATAAAGTAATGCTTCTTCTGTGTACTTTTAGGCACGGCAAGTAATGTGCTTGCAGGTTAGTTTATCAAGGTTGCAGATTCCTGAGGTCTTGAGAACATAAAAAAGTGAAGGAGCCAAGTAGTTTAACAAATTAAAAGAGTACCCATATAACCCTGGCTAGCTTTAACCTGACAGGAAACCACTAAATAACATCAGGTTCAACGCAAAACTATTTAATGAAATTCTCAAATAATATAATAATTAGAAAAGGAATGAGATTCACAATTTTTCCCGAATATGGGATCTCACTTCTACCCTCGCAAGGATGTAAGAACGTTGAACGGTTCCTAAATAATACAAACACGTTCAACTCTCTCTAAGACGTATAACTGTCAACAAAATTTTGCGTATTGCTTATACAGTACAAGTAACGATTTTTAAAGTGAGTTTATATAGCACGTAAAATAAAATAAGAATAAAATAAAGTAAAATCAGAAATAATAATTTTTAGAATAGAACTGAGTAAATTAATGTAAGAAGTAAGAAGCTGTCAATCGAAATTTGGGATTTTATGTTGAGATAACCTCAATTTCAATGATGTATACTTGAAAATTTGGTCCCTGTTATTGTTTATTAATCAAAAGAGAAGCAACTGTTGACAACACCAACAATATTATAAAATCTTCGTCATCTAAAGACATTATTGGCCAAAAATAAAATTTTTGAAAATGACCCTGAACACACCATTTTCCAGTTCTGAAAACAAAAACATGTACTAGGACTGAATTGCTATTATTTCATGTCATCTATCATCAACTTTCGTCAATGTGTCTAAATTATTCAGTATGTACATGTACCTAACAACTAGTCAAAGTAAAATAAAATAAAAGATAAGAGTTAACCATCTTTTATTTCACTTCTCATTTTATCTTATTTCTGTATAAACTTGTTGTGTAGTTTTAACTTTTTGAATCACTTTATTTTATCTCTCATTTTATTTTACTTGCTGTATAAAGTCACTATAATGTTAGTACTTGAACTGCAATTGCTTTTGTAACCGAAACCAGCTCGTTAATATTAAAAAATCCTCTGCGAGGTACTTTGTCCTGATAGAATGCCGTGTATGATAGACAACTCGGAAAGACACCAAAGGTATCTCTGTCCCCTGTTCATAAGGCTGATTGATCAGTTTACAACACCGTCCAAGCGTTCCCGAACTCGCAGTTGAAGTCGCTATTTGCTTTTCATCACCGGCACAACACCGTCTCACGGAACTTGGTTAATACTTTTACTATACACTTCTAGACGATCAAATAGAAAATGGAAAACATGTCAAATATTTATCGAATGAAAACCTCACGTCCCGGAATTAGAGATTGAAATATCGTGGAATAAAAATACACTTATATCATTGCTGCAGTTTATGTGATGCAGTTGGAAATGTATGAAATTTACACGTACTGTTTTTGCAATCGACTACACAGCAATGGCGAGGGCTCATTGTTATTATATGTATGTTGTTATACTACCCAACCGGACCGTTGCCACTACGTTAATAATAATGTTTATTCATCTGAAGCATAGTACAATATTTTCAAGTGATTTGTGAATAAACAGGGAGACCTCAGAATTTGAAAGTTTTCAGCTTGTGCTTGTGATTACCAAGATCATAACCTACTTCTGCCACCATGGGCGCTGTCATAGTTTCGTCTATCCCCTCCAGCCTAATGCATTCAGCGAATAGCCGGATAATAGTGATTTGGCACACGGAACTAAAGTACATTATCACCACGATTTGAAATAAAAGGGTTTTCGCCGATTTCCAACGTTCTCACCCCCCTTCGAAGATATAATTTTTTTTTTGTTTTTTCCGAAACCTGTTAAGCCCAATTTTGTTTTAAAAACTATGACAATATCACGTACGAAAATTGGTATGTATGTTTTTCAAAAATATGAGAAGTAGCTGACCCGATAGACTTTGTCCTGCCCAAATTTCTATATTCCCTAGAAAAAATTCCCGAATACTCTCGTCCGTGACCTATTTTTTTTTGTGTTGTTACATCTAGGTTATGCCTTCGTTTCTGCTCGCTTCCTGTAATCCCGTTTTCCGTTATCTCGTTACCGAGTTATCACATTTTCCTGTTATCCCATTTTCCAGTTATCCCGTTTTTTCGTTATCCCGTTTTCCCGTAATTCCGTTTTCCAGCTTTCCCGTTTTCCTGTTAAGTTGTATTCCCGTTATTCCGTTATCCCGTTTCACGAAAAAAAGTTGCCAAATCGGTTTAGCCGTTTTCAAATTATGAGCTTACCAACCCAAACAGACATTAATTCTGATTATATATTGTATATTCCTGAAAACTTTTCCAGTACAAATAAATTTCTAATAACTTTTCTAAAAATCCTCTCATTCCCTAAACACCTTATTCGGAGTATTACGAACACTCAAAAAAACAACTAGCCAAATCGGTCCAGTTGTTTTCGAAATATTTCCTATTAGGTAATAAATGACTCGATAGTCTTTTTCTTCGCCGTATTTCTTATATACCCGAATTTTCCAATTTCCGGCAATTTTCCTAATTTTTTCATTTTTCCGGAACAACCATCCTCAGGCTATTACGAACATTGAAAAAAACAGCCCAATTTGTCCAGCCGTTCTCACGTTTTGCAATTACAAGGAATCGAGTTTCATTTTTATTATACATATAGAGGATGTTTTTCTGATAATGATTAAAAAGATGTGAGTTCCAGGGTAGATCTCATAATAATCAAGAAAATATGATTTTATCTCATATATAAATTCGATTGAATATGTATTTTGGTTAAGTAGAATCAACGAAATGGAAAAATCATTGAAACTTGGAAACCCACCTAAATTATTTACTGACGAAAAAAAAAAGGAGGAGGTTAGATAGATAGATAGATCTTTATTTTCTTGTAGACAACAGGACATTGTATAGAAATAGTCAAAATACACATAAATCTAGATAAATAAAAAATTTAAAATGCAGACCAATATATTTAAAATACAAAATATAATTCAAAAGCGAAAGAACTCAAATTTTAAATTCAGAGTCTGGTCCAATGTTCCTAAAATTCTTTTAAATATACATGTCAACATCTCAAGATAAAAATTTACAAACAAGGCAGTACAGTTTCAGGACATAAACTCTTCAACACTATATAAACATTTTTTGTATTTGCTTTTTGAATATGTTTGTACTTTTACTTTCTTTAATATAGTTTGGCAGTTTATTGAATACCCTGGGCGCCGTAGAAAGAGGAGAGTTGAAAGATACTCTATATTTATTAAAAGGTATATCAAGGTCATTTTTAGTTCTGGTATTGACTTGATGTCTATCTTCATTGGTACTGAATAGAGTACCTTTATTTTCAAATGAGTATTCGGAAAGTTCAAAAGTGACTAACGAAGGAACTGTTAAAATTCTATAGTTTTAAAAAACAGTTCGACAAATTGTTCGGGCCGATATATTGACGAGAGAGCGCAAAACTCGCTTTTGAGCAATGAATACATCATGTGAGGATACAGTGAAACCCCAATAGACATATACCATATCGTAATCTACTGTCAACTTGTGCGTAAACAATGCAACAAGTTGATTCATTTCTAATACTTTCCCAGTGGTTCCGAATTGATATGACTAACAATGATTTTTCCAGTCCATGCAAGAATCAATTTGGAAACCAAGGATTGTTACACAGTCACTATCATATGGAGACATATGGTGTTGAAGAGCCATCCGAGCCGAATGTAATTTTTTGACATGATTTTTGACGGTTATGAAACTTCATCGATTTCGTTTTTTCCACATTGAGAAACAAGTGATTTGCAGGTTCTCTAGTCGACGCGTATATTTTTTTTATGTATGACCACGCATAACTTCTTACGTAGTAGTCCGATTTTGATTATTCTGATGGATAGGGTATACCTCAAAGTTGGTCCCATTCGAATTTGAAAAAAAAAACCACCCCAAACTTCCTAATCTACCGATATGTGGCATTAGGTTCTTATTCCACTTTGACCCAGACTAATTTTGAGTTGTCAAACTTAGAGGTTGAAGTTGAATTGTCACCATTTTGTCAGCATTATTGCCCATCATATTCGAAATCAAATCATGGAATCACTCGGGAATATACTTAAAACTTAATATGAAAAGAATTTGAATATACAAATAACCCAAGTGAAAATGCCATGGAAGAAACAAGTCTACAAACGTCCAAGAATCGCTCCAATTACGGTATTATACCAAGTGAGTAACTAGTCAGTTTTGGAATATAAATATTTTCTATGAACTAAGGAGTTCTTTGTTTGGATTTATTTTGATGGTGGATAACCAGATAAACTTTTTTTTCATATTATTATTCAATTATTCGATATTGGACACATATTTCAGACAAGGAATAATATTATGATACTCCAAATCAAGTGGCATACATCAAAATCACCTTCGAGTAGTTGGTACGAATACCACCAAAATCATGAGTGGATTGAGCCCGACCAAACGACCTCAATTTTTGAAAGAGATTCAGCCACTCAACACTTGACAGAGATTGTTATTTTTTGTTGCAGATGAAAATATCTACCAGAAGCCTCATAATATTGATCCACTTGAAGCGACTATAGGAAATTTTGGAAGATGGCAATTGCGGATATCATTGTTGATGGCGTTGCTCAAATTTCCTGTTGCGTGGTTCACACTCAGTATAGTTTTTCTGGCACCTCCGACTCAGTTTTGGTGCAAACCCCCTGAAAAATATTCAGATATATCTGACGCGCGGTGGCTGAATGTTTCTCATCCAAAAGACCCCAATTCCTATAAACATGTGAGTATATAGATGGCAATATTTTATTCATATACCGGGTGATTCTCTAAGGTGGCTCACCCCTATAACTTTTTTATTATTGAAGATCGAAAAACGAAATTTGGGGGTTGTGTATTATAGTTCAATTTACATTTCTTTACATATTAACTTGCTTCGCCATACATCCGGTTTAACCGGAAATGACCCCAACTTTCGATTTTTAAATGGGACATCCTATATACTTTTACTTACTTCGATCGAGAATGACATTCTGAATCCAACAACACCTCACTTGTCAATATTTGACAAATAAAGTAATTTTTATTCCAATTTTTATTTTTTGATCTAGAATGCCATGGATCGTGTAAATCGCTTCATTCGGATCAAGTAACATGGGAAAAATACGACTTTGAGGCTTATGACTTCACAGTCGTTTCAAGAATTATTTAAAAGTCGCAAATATGAATTTTCCCAGTTAACTTGATTTTTTCAAATGGAAAGGGGTTGGCTCGTCGGCTTTTTGTGAAAGATCATTTTCTCACGAATAATTTGATACCACACACTTTCACTTTATTTTCACTATTTTTCTGAATAATTGCAAGAAGCGATCATACCTAATAACAAATAATACGTATTCGGTATACTTATGTCTTGAAGCTGTTGCTAGGACTACCTAAACAAATAGGCTAATGAATATGCTGTATTTGTTGCGTGGTTTATAATTTGATATGGAAAATTATACTAGAAACGAGAAAATTGACATGTTGTTAATTTACGGAGAAGCAAAAAAGAATGTAACTGATGCAGCTCGAATTTATGCTCAGAGATTCCCTAATCGTCACCATCCCACTCGGCATTATTTTCCAAAACTGGAAAGGAAAATGCAAAATGAACCAGAAGAAAATGCCAATATAACTTCATCTTTCATCGTCAGTGAAGAAAAAGAAATAGACGTGTTGGCCTATGTTGAAGTGAATTGTACGGCGTCAATTCGCCAAATTGTTTCTGAGTGTGATATTAAGTTATTCATCCGTTTGGAGAATTCTTCACAAATATAATTATCGATCATTCAAGTACCAACTACACCAACATCTTAACGATAATGACCACAACCGAAGATCAACTTATTGCAACTGGTTTTTGACTAAATACAGAGAAGATGTACGTTTTCCATTTAAAATTATTTATTCAGATGAAACTCGATTCACCAACTTGGGTCTGTTCAATCGGAATAATAAAAGGTACTGGTCTCAAACAGATTTACATCTGATGCAAGTAGGATTTGGTTTCAATTGCTGGATGGGTATTATCGGAGGAAAACTTTTGGGGCCAATAATGTTCGAAGGACAACTTACTGCGGAAAGATATCTACAGCTCCTTAGAAATCAAATTAATGATTTCATTGAAGATTTGCCACTGGCTAACCAAGTTGATATCTATTTTCAACAAGATGGAGCGCCACCTCACAATTCTCAAGTCGTAAGAGAACATCTGAATGACACCTTTCCAGAAAAGTGGATTGACACTTATGGACCTATTCAGTGGCCTGCACGGTACATTCTTAAGTTGTCATATTTTTTCAAAATGTATTATTTCTTTTTCATATTCTAGATCACCAAATCTTACTCCGCTAGATTTTTTTCTCTGGGGAACAATAAAAAATCAGGTGTATAACACAGCATCAGCTACTCGTGAAGAACTGGAGTATAAAGTAAGGGTGGCATTCCAGAACATCACTGCGGAACAGCTAATCAATGTGGTGCGCGCAACAATTGAAAAAGTTGAACTTTGAAGTGAACAAGGAGGAGGTCATTTTGAAAATTTAGAACCTTAATGGACTAATTTGCGACTCTTAAATAATTCTTAAAACGCCTGTGAAGTCATAAGCCTCAAAGTCATATTTTTCCCATGTTACTTGATCAAGAAGGAAGCGATTTACATGGCATTCTAGATCGAAAAATACAAATTGGAATAAAAATTACTTTATTTGTCAAATATTGATAAGTGAGGTGTTGTTGAATTTAGAATGTCATTCTTGATCAAAATAAGTAAAAATATGTCCCACTTAAAAATCGAAAGTTGGGGTCATTTCCGGTCAAACCGGAAGTACGGCAAAGCAAAAAAATATGTCAAAAAATGTAAATTGAACTATAATACACAACCCCCAAATGTCGTTTTTCTATCTTCAATAATAAAAAAGTTATAGGGGTGAGCCACCTTGGAGAATCACCCGGTATAATATAACAAGACCTAATACTTTGCCGGCTAAAAATGTTGGCGATATAATGAGTAAGCATTGTTGTTAGCCGTAGCACGACAAATCTGCCTAGAGATAGATACAAATTCAGAGCGCATTAGCGCGAGAGATTTTTTCTGCAGATGCGGAGTGCTTTTGTCTAAGGCAACAATGCTTCAGTATATTATACAGCCAGAATTTATTCGTCAGAATATTAGGTCGAGTTATGCTTGAAAAATAGCAATTTTTTATTTCATAAAATTGTTTGAAAACACAATTATTCAAAGTTCATGCCTTGAATCGGTAATCGTTTCAGAAGTCACATGTCGTTATCGTAGCCTCAGTTCTTGTTTTTCCAATTTTATTAGAATTATGTTCTTTATTCAAGTGTAGATATGGTTTAAGTGACGATACACTACTGTGACCACTAATTTCGATCAGCTTTTGATCTTGGTCATAATTCATTTTACAAAGCTCTTCACTCTTAATGCAACCTAATATAAAAATAAAATTAATCATAAGGAAGAAAAGGAATTATATTTGATTATATTACCTTTGTCATAAGGTAGATATTATCTCCAGCTTCTGGTGTATTTCTTCTTTATTCAATACCTTTGATTTTTTTGGTTAATAGCCAATGGATTTTCTTTCAAGGAAAGCAATAACTTTGGGATAGCGGCTTATATCTATATTATTTTTGATATTAATTGTGGACTTAAGCATCGAGTAATTGCTCCAGAGGCTTGATGGCTTTGAGATTTCAGATTTTTCCATTAAATATGCAAAAATCACTTGTTCGTTTATAGTATGCACATTTTAATCATTGCTCCATTTTTGAAATAAATTGTAGATCAATTCATACCTATATTCATGCGTAGCCGCTTCAGCAGATTCACTAATCTCATGTGGAATCATTTCAGCCTCACTTTCCCTACTGATTTGAATTTTTTGGATTTGAAAACACACACCAATGTTACATGACAAGCGCTGTCATAATAAAATACAAAGTTCATGTTATTGTCAAAGCCGTCTACATAGATACCAGAAATCGTCCCGAAAGTAACAAGAATCATCCCTGAAGTAACAAGAATCGTCCCGAAAGTAAAGAAATCGTTTCGAAAGTGAAAAAATCGTCCCGAAAATAGCTACTTTTGGCACCATTTGTGTAAAGTGGTACTTTCGATTCAATAAATCATATCGAATATTTTATTTTCAAGACGGCGCAGAAAAGGGTATATTTCCATTCCAATATAGAATCACTGTATATAGTGAGCTCAAAATCCCTTATTTGATCAATTTTGCATTTTCTGTTTCTTTATAGGAATTAATTGTGTTGACTTATAATTGTTACAGGTCCTAGGGTGGTTTACCGCGAAACAATCTCGAATCTACTGTGTATTTATCAGTATAAAACAGCGAGAAGACGTTTTATTACTATAAAACTGATCTGATTGGTCCTCTGTTTGAAATTTCGGCCATTTGATTGATTAAAAAATGATGAGGGAAATAGTCGCGAAAATGCACTATTGCATGTTTTTTCACGAGAAATACCTAGTGTTTTTCACATTCAGACGATATTTAATGGATAAAAAGACGATGTGATTCAGTCAAATTTTGTATTTTTATATCATGAGTGCATTTATCAATAATAATGTCTTTATACGAAATGAAGAAATATGGATATAAATAAACTACAGGTGGATTTCGCATAGTTATGCTTTGGTATCCATTTCTTTAATTAATATAGCATATTTTGTATAATATATTGTACATTTCAGGAAGGTATGAATTCTGGTTATTGTGAAATGGCAGACATGGAAAATAATCCCAGTACAACTATTCCTTGTGAGTTTGGTTACAGTTATAACAAAACTGTATTTTCCTCGACAATAATTTCAGAATGGGACTTAGTATGTGGACATGAACGACTAATAGACTTAACACAAGTCACACTTATGCTGGGAGTACTCATAGGTAAGTCTGTCTGAGCTGGTATGGTCACCAAGTGATTTTTTCCTAAATTTCGTAAAATTATTGCAAAACAAATCAAGTGTTTTTTATATCGTTAAATCACCACGTTTCAGGAAATATATTTTTTGGTATCATGGCAGACAAGAGAGGTAGGAAAACGGTCCTCGTTGCCTGTATTTGGCTTCAGTCATTACTGGCTACTACGGCATCACTTTTGCCTTGGTACTGGGCCTTTGTTTTGGTCAGATTTTTCCTTGGATTCGCCAATGGGGGAACCATGGTTATATCTTTCGTGATGTGCATGGAAATAGTTGGAGGTAAATGGAGGACTGTAATACCAATTTTGTACCACATCCCATTTGGATTTGGTAATACCATAATGGCTGGACTAGCGTATCTATTGAGGGATTGGAGGCAGTTGCATTTGGCACTTTCTATGTTGTCTAGTTCTTACGTGGCCTATGCCTGGTGAGTCATCATTAGGGAAAATATATTCAGAATACAATCTCTTAGATTGGAATAAATAGAGCATTGAATGAAATTCATTGACCTTGACAAATTTGATAATACTCATAATTTATTGATAACACAGGCCAACGAAAAAAATATTTGTAAAAACTTTTTGAACCAATTTACCGAAATCGTATGTATTTTTGGGTGCTGAAACCGTATTTCGTTCAGTTTTTTTATTATCACCAACGATTCTCTTCCAATAAGACATCAATTATACAGGGTGATTCAAAAGTACTTTAACAAACTTCAGGAGGTGATTCCTCACAATATTGTAATATGAATTGTCTGAATAAATATATGTCTGGAAACGCTTCGTTTCCAAGATACAGGGTGTTAAAGTTTCAATCTTATTTTCGTTTTTTTTTAAATAACTTTTCAAATACTGACCTTAATTGAACGAAAATTAGTATTAGGAGGTTTTTTGAGGTGTCGAAGTCGAACCTGATGTTATTATTGCTCGTACTCGTAGGGGGCGCCACCTTCACGTTTTTTTTTTTTTTGAAGATTCATAACTTTTTTGAGCGTACTTTTAGAACATTTTTCAGTAGAAAAAATCAATTCCTCTATCATATCTACGTGAAAAAGCTACCCTTGTTACGAGTCGATCATTTGATAATCGATGCGTGTTGAAGTTATTAGCATTATTTTGCATTATTCACAATAATGCTTAGGAAATGAATTTGACGTTCAAGTGAGTAGTTTTGTTTTTTTACTCGTTTGAAATAGTTATTTTTGTATCAAGGGTTCAAAATGTGTATTTGTTTTAATAAAATTTGCAGGAAATATCAACACATTTTATTTCCAGAAATTTTGAATATGTAGAATAAAATAAAATGAAAGAAACTAAATTATATTCGATTAAATTGTTTAAAGTGTCCATCTTCAGCAAAGATCCTGACATTCAGCCTTCTAGTCATTGAATCTCGTACCCGCTCAGAAATTATTGCTGTGTTTCTTATTGTTTCACAGGCGTCTACTATTCGGTTTTTTAGATCTTCCTCGTTCGCTACTGGAGTTTTATAAACTAGTGACTTCAAATGTCCCCAAAACTAAAAATCTAGCTGGTTTAGATCTGGGGACCTTGGTTTCCACGCGTGGTAAGGTTCTTCTACACTTCTACCGATCCATCGATTTGGATAAACAGTGTTGAGGAATTCCCTGGCTACAACGCTAAAATGGGCCGGAGCCCCATCATGCATAAACCACATGCGGATACGAATTTCTAATGGTACTTTCTGAAGTAGTCCCGGCAATTCATTTTCTAAAAAGTCTCTGTAAGTTCAGTTTCTACGCCATTCAGTCGGAACGGAAGGAAGAAAGGACCTATCAAGTTATTATCAATTATTGCCGCCCATACATTTACAGAAAATTGATACAGATAATGTCTTTCACTAACTGCGTGCGGATTTTCCAGAGCCCAAACATGGTTGTTATGAAAGTTTGTGATAGCATTTCGGGAGAAGTTTGCCTCGTCCGTGAAGAGTACATATCTTAAACATTGAGGATTCACAGCCAATTTTCTCATAAACCACTGACACATAGTAATGCGTTGGGGAAAGTCGCGTGGCAAAAGAGCTTGTACCCTTTGAATATGGTATGGATAAAATTGTTGATCGTGGATGATTCTCCAAACTGTGGACTGAGTAGAATTGAGAGCTTCAGCAATTATTCTTGTTCTCGTTTTTGGATTCTCCTCGAGAGCGTTCAAAACAGATTCTTCCAATTCTGGGTTCCGGACTGCTCGTGGTTTCTCAATAATATCAGCTGCCCTCCACGACAGTGGAGACTGGTAAATGTTGGAGCTGAAGACAGTACTCGATTAGGAAATCGCTCCTGGTAAATACGTCTTGATTCGCGCGCATGGCCATCCGCAAGGGCATAAGCGAAATGCATATCGGCTAAATGAGCATTATTGTTTAAATAATCCATTTTTTCAAAATTAGTGTTTTAAAACTTACAGAAACTTCAACAAAACGTCTAACTGTCACATAATATGTTATTACCAAAACTACTTACTGAAACGTCAAATTCATTTCCTAAGCGTTCTTGTGAAAAATGCAAAATAATGGTAATAACTTCAACACGCATCGATTATCAAATAATCGACTTGTTCAAGTCCAAATATCTAGAAAACAGTTGCTTATAGCGACTTGTAACATTGTAGTTTTTTTACGTAGATATGATGGAATTGATTTTTTTTGTGAAAAATGTGCTAGAAGTACGCTCAAAATAGTTATGAATCTTCCCTACGAGTAAGAGCAATAATAACATCGGGTTCGAATTTGACACCTCAAAAAACCTCTCAATACCAATTTTCGTTCAATTAAAGTCAGCATTTGAAAAGTTATTTAAAAAAAAACGAAAATAAAAATAAAACTTTAACACCCTGTATCTTGGAAACGAAGCGTTTCCGGGCATATATTTATCCGGACAATTCACATTGAAATATCACCTCCTGAAGTTTGTCAAAGTACTTTTGAATCACCCTGTATATTTCAAAAAATAGGGAAAATTTTAAATAAAAAATTTGAAAATTATAGTTCTTTTTAGTAAGTTACAATTATCACATACAATATTATGAAATTATTGAGTGATAATATTAGATGGTTATTTTTCTACAAATTTATTGCATAGCTTTGTCTCCGATGTGATGCATTTTGTTCTTCTCTGTGAAGTGACCAACAGTAGTCACCCATCATTTTGGTATTCCAGCGCCCCTGGTATCGTTTCTCTATTTCTTTTATGTCCCGATGGAACCGTTCCCCTTGCTCTTCACTCACATCACCCAAGTTATCAGGGAAAAAAATCAAGATGATTAGGCAAGAATTGGACTTCAAGGCTCATCAAACAAGACCAAGAGTTTTGAACTTGTTTGTCATAATAGCTATATTTAATTCATAGTTAGAGGCTTCCACATTGCCCATCATCGAACATCAGTTTACGAATATCAGGCCCACAAAAATCTCTTCTTTCAGTTTAGCTTCTGATAAATGAGGAAATTTACTACACAAATATTTGAAACAGTCACCATCTCTAGGTAAAGCTTTAACGAATTTTTTCATTTTCATCTTTTTGGGATCTACTAATGTTTTATGCAAAATAATCTTTGTGCCGGGTGTCAAAGTTTTTCTTACGGGCCATTGTTTTTTGGACCAATGTTGATCCCTTGTTCTGCTGTCCCACTCACATATAAAACATGGAAACTTTGTTAACTCTTTTTGTTGACCAAGGAGCATGGAGACAACTTTTTAATCGCCCCACTGCATCCAATCATGAGCTGTAAGTTTACTTCATGTGAACTGAATGAGCAACAGGCAATGAAGCATAACTATTTCCATTGTGTAATAATACACCTTTTTAACTTGTTTTTGATGAGTCTACAAAAAGTCTCAAATCTTCCTTCTCATATTCAATGCCAAACTCATTCATTAGACTGTCAATATCATGGCAGTAAACCAAATCCTCTTCCTGCGTAAAAAATTCAGCAAACTGTTCATCTCTGGTTCTTTAATAATAAATAGATGTTCCAGATTCCAATAAATGTTTTTCTTCAGTCTAGAACCAAGAGTTCTGCTTTTTCCTTAGTCGAAGAAATTCTCACTAAATCATTTAACTCAGCTTGTGTAACAATTGTGGTTAAAATTTTCTTGAGACATTTGAAATCATCTCACTGTTATATTTCATTAAATTCGGGACTGGACTGAAAGACCTCATCACTAGACTAAGAAAAAGTTGCTCAATCAATTCTCATGATTTGAGAAAAAATTATTTCTATAATTCGATTTTCTGTGACAAATGAAATTTTAATTCAGGAAAAGGTTTCTCAGATGTGGAAATCACAAATGCGTTGGATTGCAAAAGGATCACATTTTAAAAAGGAAACATTCCAAATTGAATATTTTTCCATCTTTGCAAAGTGGGATTGCTTCTAGAGAATGTGTTTCTCATTTCTTCCGGTCTTCCTGATGATCGTGGAAGCGTAAAATAGATTTTCGTCGACAAAAATGTATTGAAGACCAAGTGAATGCGATGCCACTCTTGCATCAATGTTTCAAATGATTTCTGGTGACTACTCTTTTTTGGAAAACATTCTTATTTACTTCATTTCATCTATATGAGTTCCTAATTAAAACTGGAATAGAAAATCAAATAACTATCTGAATGAAATTTAAAATTTTCACTTTAAGATTTTTTCTTTCGAGTTAGGGTCCTTTTTCAATATCTATCAGATGTAGTTCAATGTCCGGCGTGGCTTTAGCCTTAAAATCCTTAAATAAGCCTCTTTTCCAGAAAATCTCCCGGAATTGACACTCTTAGAGCTGAAACTATTAAACTGGTAGCAGAAAAACTGGCAATACCATTGAAAGGTAATAAACAAAGTAGATAACCACCGCCCAAATATCTGTTATTGAAAATTTTGCAAAAATATTCGAAACCATTTTGAAATCACGCATTGAAAAATATCTAACAAAATATAGCATTTTATCAAAAAATCTATTCGGATTTCAAAAGGGCAAGGTCAACTGAAGATGCAATAACACTGCTTACCAACAAAATCAGTAAATATGTAGACGAAAAATTACCACCACTATGTATATTCGTGGACTTGAAGAAAACATTCGATACTGTCAGCCATAACCAGCTTCTAGAGGTACTTGAGAGTATTGGATTCAGAGGAATATCCCACCAACTTCTCTATAGTTATCTCCATGAGAGGAATCAATTTGTTAAAATCGAAGACACTCTCAGTGAATCTCGAATAGTCCAATATGGGGTCAGGGGGGGGGACAGGGGTCAGTTTTGGGTCCAATCCTTTTCAACATCTACTTAAATGATCTCTTTGCACTAGATGTGAAAATCTCTTCTAAATCCTTAAATAAGCCTCATTTCCAGATGTTACTGAAATTTGTTTTTAAACAAAAATTGGCATTGTTACAGTTGAAGTAAAATAATAAATCTCGCCTATTCTTCATTTTCGATCGAAGCGCAATCCTATTATTTTTATCAGGAATGGATGATAAACCCCATCCTCATCCAACTTTGAATGGATATACTATTAATAGTAGGCAGGTTTCATAGAAATACTAAAATACAGTCGTCATTTAAAAATTTTCCTTTTAATTCAAGAAAAAAATTCCTCCACAGACCTCATGAGTTATTTGAAAACTGAAACCCCCAAATTTTTTTTACAGTCGTCAACAGTTTACGACTCAAAATATTTTGCCATAATTCCTTTTATTTTATTCCTACCAATACCCTGGAACTGAAAGAAGTCCTCCTGAGCATCGGAAACAAAAATTCTGCTGGGGAAGATGGTATATCAGTGAATATTTTCTTAAATTTGCCTGATTCCGCATTAGATGCACTAGCTTCCTCTATCAATAACTCATGGCAATATGGGCATTTTTCTCCGTGTCTGAAATCAGCAAAGGTAATTCCGCTTTATAAAGGGTGGAAAATCGACCAACCCTCTAATTATCGGCCTATTTCATTGCTATCGACACTATCCAAGAACATCACAGCCTACTAAACCACAACCAGTTCGGTTTTCGAAGTAATAAGAGTACAAATGATGCAATGTTTAAACTCTTGGAACATCTTTATTGTCAAATTAACGATGGAAAAATAGTTGCAGCAGCCTTCTGTGACTTAACAAAAGCCTTTGATTGTGTAAGTCACAGAATACTGCTGCAAAAACTTGAATTTTATGGATTTAGAGGATGTGCGCTTGACTGGTTCCAGTCTTATTTGACGAACCGGACGCAAAAAGTATTCATCGGACAGAATTCCTCATTATGCGGAAACATTAACTACGGCGTTCCACAGGGGTCAGTTTTGGGACCAGTACTCTTTTTGTTATACCTAAATGATCTAGCGCTTCTTAATTTTCAAGGCAAGTTTACTCTCTTTGCTGATGATACCACTATTTTGTGGCACGGAAAAGATTCTTCAGCATTGAAGAAAAATATCCAGAACGGTTCTGAAGAAGTGGAGGAATGGTGCGACTGTAATTTGCTAGCATTGAATATCAACAAGACCAAATTACTTTCCTTCAAGTGTGACATTGAAGGTATAACTATTGGCCATGATACACTAGATCGTGAACACAACACCAAATTTCTTGGCCTAATAATTGACGAGCTGAAATTTCAAGAACACATTTTGTTTCTTAGTAAAAAACTGGCCTAAGGATGTTATGCCATAAAAATGGCCACAAGCGAGATTGGTTATAAAACAGCAAAAACAGTTTATTGCGCCCTCGTGGAGTCCCACCTCAGATACGGAATTGCCTTCTGGGGCATGTGCAGCCAACAAAGCCTCAATAACATATTCATTTTGCAAAAGCGAGCGTTAAGTTACATCTGTAGGGTATCTCCCAAACATTCGTGCAAACCGCTATTTGTCTCTGAGAGAATACTCACTCTATCTTCTTTATTTATATTAGAAATCGTGTGCTTAGTTTTTAAAACCGTGATAATTTAGCAAGTCATCAGATTCATCACAGAACACGTAGGATAAATAATCTGAATCTACCCTCCCCCTATACCCTCCTCGACTTTGACCAGGAAATCAATTATATATGAAGGCATAAAAATATATAATCACCTACCCCAACATATAAAGTGTATTAACTCTTTTAAAAAATTTCGGAAGTCTGTTAAAGATGTATTACTTGAGGGAGCTTACTATAATTTGGAAGAGTACTATTCAGAGAATTGGTAGAGTATGCAGTTTCGTTTAATTGTACAGCTATATATGTGTGTTTTTATATGTTAATTTGTTTGTATCTTATGTGTATATTTATTTTAAAATGTTTTATACTCTTGTGTAATGATGACAAATACGTTTTTAAGCGCATCTGACATACTACTTCATTAATGTGTAGTTACTGTGATTGATTTTTATATTATTTACCTACAATTATTGTAAAAAATTTGTATTTTTAACTTTGTCAATAAGAACATGTTTATTCTTTGACACTAAAGTATATTTCTCTCTCTCTCTCGCTCTCTCATAAACGTGCCTGTCAAAAAACACTTGAAATAATAAATAATAGTGGCTTATATAATGAGTTCGCATAATAAGGCTTTAGGGGACGAATCGGAATGTTTACCGAAATATAAAGATGTTGTCCGCTGAAACCTTTTGCATATACTGCATACAACATTTTTTCGTATTAGCTTTCTGAATAAACAGAACGGAAAAGCCACATATATTTTCTCGTCAGATTTTTTATGACGACCCTGGTCGTGAAATAGCTTCGGTGCAAATTCATGCAAATATCGGACAGACACATGCATATAGAATTCCTTTTTTTTTCATATTTATACAGGGTGACCTAGGGTTTAAACCGCCCAACGTAGAATCGGTTTGTAGGTAGAATCAATCAATCAAATATACTTTATTGTCGAAGATATAATCTTATTGACAAAGCGTGGCTATACTCTATTTAGAAATCCAAAAAAAGGTATTTATTTACAATGCTAAAAACTTATTGAATTATTGTGGTGTGTTGAAAACAATAGTCATAAAAATTGAACAAGTATTAATAAGTATAAAAAGTATACAAAACACATCAACTCGCAATCAGTATTGAAATGTTCTGTCCAAGAATCAAAAACTATATACAGTGCTTCTCAAAAGTCGCCTCCCCCCCTCTTATTTTTGGAACGATTATACATAAACAAGTGAAATTTGGAAACTGAATATTAAAGGTTGTACTAGTGATGATAGATGACGAAATCGTCAAAGATGACGTCACAAGGCCATTGTGACCAATAATTTTAAATGGAACCCTACGGCAAGCGACAGCTCTTTCAAAAGGTATCGAAAAAACCTATTCAATGAAACTAATTTTGTTTTTGTTTATGGCAGTTTCAATGATTCATTAGTAAACATTAAAGTTTAAATTCCATTCAGTATGATATTAATTACAGATTTAAGAATCAGTATCAACTTAAAGAAATTGCTCGAGTGACCTCCATTTACTTCCTGACAGTAAATATCTATTTTTAAACTCTTCTCGTACTTTTGCAATGGTCTGCGGAAACAGCCTCACATTCTGCAACAATACATTGTTTTAAAACGTCAATATTGTCAGGTTCAGTGGCGTAAACCTTCGATTTGGAGTACCCCCACCGAAAAAAATCCAAAGGTGTGAGGTCCGGTGATCGAGCTGGCCATTCCGTTGAACCTCGTCGTCCAATCCATCTACCACGATACTCCTCATCCAAATACCGTCTTACTGCACCGTAATAGTGTGGGGGAGCACCATCTTGTTGGAATGTTATTTCCAAATTGCCGAATTCATCTGGATTATCTTCCAAAATTTCAAGGATTAACGGTTCTATTGCGTTTTGCAACAGCTCCAGATAAACCTCACCAGTTAAATTAGTATTTAAAAAAAGAGGCCCAACGATGTGGTTTTCCAGGATACCTGCCCAAACATTCACCTTCTGGGGAAATTGGGTATGTGTTTCACGAAACAGGTGAGGATTTGCGTCACTCCAATACCTCAAATTATGTGTATTTACATTTCCATTTAGATAGAAAGTACTTTCGTCACTAAAACAAATTGTTTTGACATAGTCTGGCTGTTGGTTAATTTTAGTTTCCATATTTTCACAAAATTCTAGTCTTCGGTCTGGGTCGTCGTCGGAGAGTTGATGAACCATTTTTAATTTGTATGGATGAAATTTGTTTTTTATCGTCACCCTGTGTACTGTACTTTGACTGACTTCACAGGTAGATGCAACGTGAGTTGTTGAAGAAGTAGGATTAACTATTACTTCTGTCAGTATATCAATTTTTTTCTCATCAGAAATTTGTGGTCTGCCAGATCGTTTCGCATCATTAATACCACCCGTTGTTTCAAACTCACGAAGAAGCTCCCTTAAATAAGTCCTCGAAACGGGGCGATCGGGAAACCTCTCATTAAAAATGCGTTCTGCTGCATGAATATTTTGTCCAGTTTAGGATCGCTGCTACTTCATCACCTAAAGCACGTACCATTTCGCTTCTTGAAGCACTTAAACGTTCGGCTCACAACAGAGTAACAAATTCTTAAAATCTACAAAAATATCAAAAGTACCAAAAACTGCTAAAACAGTTGAACGTTCGATCAACAATACACAAATTATTAAATGTACAAAAACTTGGACAATTACAAAAACGTCGAATTAGGGAGACTAACAAAAACGTCAGCTTATTTGACAACTATCCAGAGGCGGAGCTTGAATTTGGAATTTTGATATTAACTGATTTAATTCATCACAGCTTTGCATTTTTTAAAAGCGAGTTGCCAAAACTGCCATAAACACAAACAAAATTAGTATCATTGAATAGGTTTTTTCGATACCTTTTAAAAGAGTTGTCGCTTGCCGTAGGGTTCCATTTGAAATTATTGGTCACAATGGCCTTGTGACGTCATCGTTGACGATTTCGTCATCTATCATCACTAGTACAACCTTTAATATTCAATTTCCAAATTTCACTTGTTTATGTATAATCGTTCCAAAAATAAGAGGGGGGAGGGATTTTTGAGAAGCAATGTATATTCTTATCTACAAAGTGTACTTAAAACTTGTATATATTATCACACTATATTACAGAAACAGACAATAATATAAATAGATGTATAAAGAAATAAAAGGATGTATAGGTAGGTTTACGTCATTAAGAGAATTGACCATCATCATAGAACTTCTGTAGGCCATAGCATGCTTTGAGTGAAAGTATTCATTTGACTTTCTTCCGAAACCTCTGGTGTCCCGGGATTTCTTTCAAAGTTCTAGGAAGTTTATTAAAAAAAATGTACCTGCGTACATTATTGAATGTTTAATCTGCTCTGATCGGGAAATGGGTAGAGCTATATTTATCTTTGCTAGCTGACGTGTATTATGTATTTTTGCTGGATGTTCAGTATCAATTGTGTTCGCTCTATGTACTAAACAGGAAATAAGATTTTGTTTCCTTTAAGCATATGTCAATGTTTTTGGATTTTTTTTAATAATTACTCACAAACTTTTTTTTTTGCTGTTTTCGATCCAACTTGGCATGATCATTTGCGGTAATAAAGGGCTTTTTTAATTTAATTATATGGAATTATTAATTCAGTGGCGTCTCAGAGTGTAATCTAATTGATATAGGACAAATCATTGTACACCACTGTTTTTTTTAAATGTTTATTTTTTAGATTGAGTGGATAAAAATATTTTTTTGTATCTTACTTCGTTTTGGGAAAAAAATTAAAACCGTTTTTTTGCATGTAACAGGAAAAAACTCAACAAAAATCAGATCGAAGGTAGCCAGGCACAATCTTGACAACAAGGGAGGGTCAAAGTTTGACAGCCTGTGAGATGTTAGTTGATTAATTCCAGTTTTAGTGGATTTTAAGTGCGTTTAGGCGTAGTCTGCGAAATCATCATGCCAAGTATTTATAGTACAGGTGAATACGCGGATATTGTGTTTTTTACGGGTACTGTGATACGCTCGCTTCAGTAGTTTAGTACGCTCCCAGATTTCCTGACAGATCAGTGTTTGCCACTACTTTTCAACGCACCCCTTCAAAATATCATCATCATATATTTCAAGGTGTATACCAGAGTCACCAAGGTGGTTGCTTGCCACTGGAAGGAAAGAAGAGGCAATAGGCGTGCTCCAGAAAGCTGCTGCTGAAAATAAAATCGATGACGTAACATTTAAACTTGCTGTGACCGATTTGTCGAACGTTACTCCTACTCAAGATCAGAAGCCAAGTCTTTCAGCGTTGTTTGGTACAAAACACTTGAAGAAAAGGAGTAGTCTACTGTATTTGAACTGGTAATAAATTATTTTGATCATAGAGATAAAGTACTTAACCAAACCATTCTAGGTTGATATCTGGAATAACCTTTTACGCTTTCTCCCAATACCTAGGACATATTGCCAGCAATATCTTCTTCACTGTTGCCGTAAGTGGTTTTATCGCCCTTCCCGGTACGATTTCCTGTATTTTTCTGGTGGGAAAATGTGGAAGACGCTGGACTATTGCCACGGCTCATTTGTTAACTGCAGTGTGTTTCTTGACAATAATATTCATCCCAAGAAGCGTTTTCGTTCATGATTGGCCGAGAGTTGTTTTTGCGGGAATTGGAGTTGTAGGAATATCGGTAAGTTTTGATATATGATCCATATTCCTGATATATTTATCTTTCCTTTTACTATCACATCAAACTGTTTCAATGATTTCAGGATAAGTATTTGCCGGGAAAAATCTAGGTCAGTCACTGACGGTTTGATATTTCGTGTTTGTCAAATTCCGTATATGTCATTTGAGTTGAAGTCTTTTTCCAGAGCACATTTTCTTTGGCAATATCTTTAGTGCATGAAAAATTGCTGAAAATCATGCATGGAAGGTTTGTTACCTAGAAATAGTCACAAAATTGCACCAAGTAACCCCTTCACCACACTTATCCACTTCACACCTATATGCGCATTTCGATAGCTAAGTTATCATCATCACTACTTCCTTGGGCTTTTGACGACAATTCTTAAATTTATTCTTCTCTCATCTTTTTTCGTGAAGTTCATCATCAAGTTGCAAGTAAGGTCTTGTTGCGCTGGTAGATGCATGGTATGTTATGTTGAATAATTGCTCTTCTCCCACTCCACTTTTGGCCATAATTGACACAGCAGAAGCTCGTAAAGAACGATTTTTTTTTGTTCTAATTGTAATCCTGCTTTTCTTGTTGTTTTTTGGATCCACGTAGATATCGTATTTCGACCAACCGAAACATTCTTTTACTACTTTTTTTATACCGAAGTGTTGCTAATGGGATTAACTGTTGAAAATAATCGTCTTCTTGTCTTGTCTCGTTTCAATATATTTATTAAAAAGTTTTGACTTGGCTCGTTTTTGAAAATATTGGATTATATTCTATTCTACCAATTCTGTACCCAGATATGTCAATTTCAGGTTTGAATAAATGAATTATGTAATTTGTGGCTTTGTCCCTCTCCAAGCTAGTTCATAAGAGAAATATAGGAAATAGCTTTTTCACCAGGCCTCTGGCGTTTCTTCACCGCATATATATATATCCACCAGTTTTTATGAATTCGTTGTAGCATAATGCTCTAGTGTTCGTCTTTCTCTTCTCTGGAATATTTTGAAGTTCCTTTCTTTTTGCATTTCTTGCATCTCTTGCCTCTTCGAAAGGGTTGATTTTCTTCCATAGTCAGTGAAGTACTTCTACATTAGAATTTTGGTCTTCATAGTCCTCGCCATCCATTTTCCGCGTGTTTTTTTTTATTTCAAGTACTCGCGTCAACCCTTTGGGTCATTTGCGGTGGAGTTGATAATTAACATTATAATTTTCTGATCAGATCTAAAGTATTTAAAAATGAGATGATTTTGTTGCTGTTACTATAGTCTAACATTTCTTTCAGGTTATTTGATATATTAAATGTGTCTCTCTGAATTTGGAATATGGGACATTGCACTATAATATGTTCTACAGTGAGTTTCACTTCACAGATATCACAAGTTGGTTCATTTTGTCCAGATAACAGGTGTTCATGTGTGAGCTTGGTGTGTCCTAGGCGAAGTCGGGTCATTATCACTTGTTCTCTTCTTTTTGTTGATTCGTTTTGCCATGGTCCGACGTTTGGTTTGCATTCTCTGTTTTGATTGTGAGGCCTGCCATTGGGTGTTCCAAGCATTCTTATTTTGATTTTAATATACGACTTCATGTCTGTCGAGGGGGTATATTGCAGCGTTTCCTGGTTCGGATTGTCGAGAGCTAGTGTCTGCTGCTTCGTTTCCGGGTATTCCTATATGTGAGGGCACCCACAGTAGTACTACTTCCTTGTCCAATGTTTGGATGTATGAAGTTCTCTTTCTATAAGTCTTCCTATCGGGTTATTCATGTATATTCGACGAAGTAATTGTAAGGAGCTAGTGAATCTGATATGATTATGAACCTATTAGATGTGCTCGATTTTGCAACTCTACGCTTGCAAGATTGCAAAGAGTTCCCTGTAAGAATCGTGTTGTTTCGGTAGTTTATAGGTTTGGGTAGATTCGGGTGTTACTACTGCTGCTCCTACCCCAGTGTTTGTTTTGGATGCATCTGTATATATTTCAACAAATTCTTGATGGTGGTGTAGGATTTCGCGAAAGTTCTGGATTATAATTTGTGTACTCGTGTTGTTTTTGTTGAACTGGGATAGATGGGTGTTGATGAGTGGTTGGTGATTTTCCGCATGTTGTTCAGTCTTTTAGAGTATTTGCAAATTATGCATCTGAAGTTTCCTCATTGAACTGGTAGTTTTGACAAGCGCAAAATGTAGTAAACTGTCTCTAAATATACTAGACCTTTTCGTATTGACCGGTGCTTCCGAAAAATTTTAGGAAGAAAATTTACCAAAATAGTCCATGGTTAGCTAAAATTATATTAAACTATTACTGTCAAACTGACACAATTTTGAAATACACACAAAAAAAATTTGGTAACCGGGTTAGAAACAATGAAAGCCACCAGAACAATACACTTTTCAGTGTAATCAGACCGGGGTCTAATTTTCACCGAAAATCAAGTGAAAATCGCCCTCCACTTTAGCTATATGAAGAGACATTTCTCTGGCTTTTCATGATCTAAAGACATTATTAAGAAATATTATATTTTATAGTAATTCAAATCTAAAATGCAATGGACTTTCTGATGTCGAAGAAAATCAAACCGTTCAATGGTTTGATAGTGACTGAATTGAACACTGTCAGTGGTCAAAAAGCTGATGGGGTACAATCAAAGATATTTTCCATTAGAGTACTTCTGCTTTCCTTGTGAATTTTATACAAAAAGCCATATCATAAAATACATTCATTGACATTGTTGTGATTATAGTTTCAATGCGATTAGTGAGAGATGAGTGCATTAGTCTATAGGGTTGTTATGGAGTTGGAGCATGCGGGAGGAGTTTAACGTGCAGCGCCGCAGTGGCGGAATCGGACAAAATCGTCCAGACAGGATCACTTATCACCATTTACCGCTGTGATACAAGGGTATCAACAAAGTGCGATAGTTTGAATTTTGGTCGCAAACCTCAAACGGCATTTGTATTGTGATTCGGCGGTAAAAGCTCCGTATCAAAGAGAGGCCAAGTGTCGAAAGTGCGCGTATAATAAATGAATGACAATGAACGAATAACCTCAAATCAAATGTTTGGACGTCCTTCGGTGAGCGTTTATGTATAAAAATGGCAATATGACCTATTTTGCAAGTTCAATTTTCACATTGATATAAACAATAAAATGTTTTCACACTAATAATTACAGTAATTTGATAAACATGCATGAATCTTATTTTTATTTATGTAATAAATTCAAAAATTCAAATGACAGTAAACGAACAATATGAAAAATTTGTGAAAATGCATGTATGTAGAAAAGAAAACAATGTTTTCAATATATATTTTATAATTTTCCATATTTATTAATATTCTTAATATTTTTTTTTCGTGTATTACTCCTTCATCAGACATGTAGTTTTATAAATTTTATCAATTGTTTGTGAAAATATTCATTCACCTCTAATTCGACTGAGTACTGATTTGTTGTCGCTGCTGCTTGGCTAATCACTTTCGCATGTATGCTGGAATAATCTGTTTGTTTACTTCCTGCACCTAACACACATGACCCGATCGCACCAATGCTGCTCTTTTTTTCACAGACTAATTCTCGAAAACGATGAGGCTTGAAATGGGAAAAACCCAGTTGCAACACTTGATCCATCACGAATATGAAACACTTTTCAACTTGGCAATAAATTAATGTAAACTCTGCGATGACAGGCGATTACGTTTCGCAGTGCTCATGTTGTCTTTGAATGCGGTTCGCAGACTACTGTCTCAATCTGCATTTCATTCATTACTAGGACAATTTCGGAAACCAGAGCTCAATTTAATTCGAATGTTTTACATGCCGAATCACAACACAACCGTAGTTTTCACATTTGTAACAAACAAATTCAAACTGTTGCACTTTGAAAACACTCTATTTAGCAGAGGGGCAGATACGGATAATTTGCGCCATCTGGATTCAGTCGCCCGATACTGCCACTGCGTCGCAACTTACAAAGGTGCTCCATAAGCATGGATAATTACCGTCTGATGGCTTTGCTACGATCTTTATACCGTGCGTTCATAAAGTGTTGAAACGTTCCATTATCTTACAACAGGTCGATTTTGTATTTTAGTTCTCCACCTTTTTTTTTCAAAAAATTGATTTTTCCCTCCATTACCATACAAGATATGACGTCATCGATTTTTTTTTGCTTGAAAGTGTATATTTTTATATCAAAAACTGAAAGATCATATTTTTCTGAGTTCAACCTAAGATGTCTAAAAACCCTGGTGCATGCACTTATACCTGTAGAAGTTTGGGATCGACTTGGCGACACATGGCCTACTTGATAATAGAGATTACTAGCGTGTCAGATGGCGCCAATTTCGATTTAGTTCCAATTCAGTAACAGGGTATATTTATTTCCTCAGATTTCTCTTTGAGGCGAACTGTGCGCGTGTTCTAATTCTAGCTTTGCTATTGGTTGAAAAGAGACATCTGTCAAACTTTCCCAATAGCAAAGCTAGAATTAGAAGCCCCCGAACATTGCACAAAGAAAGCACTGTCGTGTTGTTTTTCGTATTTTGTACAATTTGAATTTGAGGTGAACTGCATTTTGACAGACGGAGAATTGCAAATGAAATTGTCATTAAATTTCAGAAAATATAGAATTCAATGATACAATATAATGAACTATGGAAATTATTAGTCAATTCGTCAAGATTTGTACTTGCTTTTGGTAATGAATATAGGCGAAAATTCGAATCTACGGCTTTATACTGTCCACGCAAAATACAAATGTGGCCCATTCTACAAAAAATATCCTTACACACTACAATATCTGAAAATAAACAATTCCTCACGCACTAATGAACTGATGAGTGATTTTTTAAAGAACAAACTCAGGAACAAGCTAAGCAAGATTTCATATCAAAGAGATGGGAAACGCATAGATACCGACAAAACACTGAAAATAATTTCATATAAGATGCTGCAGATCTCAGAAATTAAGTTCTGACATTCAGCGAGAATATAGACAAACATTTTTGGACGGCGCCATCTACCACAGAGAGAGAAGCTCTGTTGAAGTAACAGGTGGTGTCCCCTCAAAAATCTAAACAATATCGAATCACTTCATTCACTAGGGTTTTTAGACATCGTAGTTCAACAATACCACATACGTCATATGTAACACTTCAAGTTACAGTATACTGAGTATAAAAGAAACCAGTGTTCATATTTCTTAACATTCATTTAATTATTTATTTTGCAATGAAAATCTCACGATTAAGTAGTAAAAATAAACAAAAAAAACAAATTTACAGCTCGAACTGAGCTCCTTGGGTTAGTTGACAATATCCAAGACATCTGATGAATTCTTGGGTTATGTTTGACAATATCTCTGGTGTAATTCGTTGAATTTCACTTTCAATTCTCCCTTTATGGTCTTCCAAATTGGTAGTTCGATTTATGTACACTTTACTTTTCAAGTAACCCCAGAGAAAAAAGTCCATGGGTGTTAAATCTGGGGACCCAGCAGGCCATTCAATCTGACCGAGTCGTCCAATCCAGCGATTGGGAAAGGTTTCATTGAGAAAATATCTAACCACTCGAGCATAACGTGGACCTGCTCCATTCTGATGGAAATAAATAGTAGAAACTATTCGCTAGGTTGATCAATTTCTGGAAATGTTACAGTTAAATATGGAACTACATAAGTTTGTAACATTTCCAAATAATTTTCACCCGTCACAGTACCGTAAAAAAAATATGGTCCTACAGTGGTATTCCTAAGAATCCCAGCCCACACAGTAACTTCTTGAGGATATTGGGTATAAGCTTCCATCGTCCAATTGGATTTTCTGTTAACCAAGAACGACAATTATGCGTATTCACGGTACCGTTTATACAAAAAGTTATTCGTCAGAAAATAAGACATTAAATTCAAAGCCATTATTTGGATTAACACTTCTTGCATAATTTCAAAAACTCCATGCGTCTATCGAAGTCGTCTTCATTGAGTTCATGAATAAGTTTAACTTTATATGGATGCAATTTGGCTTTTCTTCGAATTTTCTGCACAGCACCACGACAGATCTCATTCTTGTCAGATAAAGTTGTAATTGAACAATGAGGATGTTCTTCAATTCCAAGTAATATATTCAATTGAGTGTCTTCGGCAACGGTAGGCCTGTCACTCTCAGGCTTATCCCTAACATTGCCAATCTCATTATATTTATGTTATATTTAGTTTACCGTCGATTTGCTTATTGGTTCTCGATCAGGATATTTTTCATTAAAGATGTCACATACTTCTGCCATACTTCTTTTACGATCGCCGTAACCTAAGATCATCAAAACTTCCATTCCCTGTTTTTCTGACAGCACCATTGTGATTTCAAATAATTCTTTTAGGGTAATATTTTTCAGAAAGGAATTATTGTAAATCGATATGCTTCAGAACAAATCAATTTAATACTGACATATGCAATGGTAACTAAGAACTTATCGTCTGGTTGCTAAGGGCTCTCAAATGTTTCCATAGCCTACTCAAGTTTGACAATATACTCGTACTAACTACTAAGTAATTCCCAGATTTTCAAAAATAAATAACGAAAAAATTTTTAAGAAATATTAACGCTGGTTTCTTTTATACTCAGTACACTGTAACTTGAAGTGTTACATATGACGTATGTGGTACGGTTGAACTCAGAAAGATATGAGTTTTCAAATTTTGATATAAAAATATACCGTTTCAATTAAAAAAAAATCGATGACGTCATATCTTGTAAGGTGATGGGGGAAAAGTTCTTTGTTCTAAGTGGAAAACTAAAATACAAAATCGACCTGTCCGAGCTTTACCTCAGAAAATCATAAGATAATGGAGCATTTCCACTTTATGAACGCACTGTAGATGAAATCAATCTTTGAAAAGAAATTTACACATCACTCTGGCTCAAACTTATACAATTATCACAATAAAAACAATTATACATTTAAAAAAAATAAAAAATAAGTACTGAATTGAATACAAATTTTAAATACCAAATTGAATACAAATTTGTATATTATTTTCATAAATTATAATAGGTTGTATGATGAAAATGGATGAAAATATTAGAAATCTTTATGGTATGTTTTAAAAAACTATATTGAATATTTTTAAACTGAAAATAATCGAGTAAATTTAATGAATTCCGCAGTAGCTTTTTGAATTTTATATTATTGTAATCAATGGACAAAATTACTTCATTACAATAACTTCAGTTGATGATTGCAACTTTGAAGATTTAACCGAATATTTCTGGTTTGTAACTTCAAAAAATCCATATCTACATAACGTTGTCCAAAAACCTTCTGAAATATCAAAGCTGATGTTGTTTCAGATATCAATGCCAGCCTTGTATCTCTTCACCGGTGAACTGTACCCCACAGTCCTGAGGAACGCTGGAGTGGGCGTATCTGTGATGTTCTCAAGAATTGGCTCTATGCTTGCCCCTCTCATAATAGCCCTCGAAGACATTGGACCATCACTTCCTCTTATGATCTTGACATTTGCAGCTTTCGTAGAGGCACTGCTGGTCTTGCTGCTACCAGAAACTAAAGGGCGGGCTTTGCCAGAAACAGTTGACGATTTGGAGGAACAGACTGAAGAGAAGCGGGTGATTGGGGTTACGAGTAGTTATACTCCGGTTCCACGGAGAAATGATATGGAAAAGATTACGGATTGACCGGAATTCTTGGATGTATTAGATATATTTTTTTCTAAAAGAATCTCGATTTGTTTTCTTCATAAGCCATAACTTAAATAACATTTATATAGTTTTTATACATGTATATTATGGGGGTACAAAAAATTCAAATCTGTTATCTCAAATGGATAATCATATAGGCACAGAAAAAAACACTCGAAGTTAGTTTACTTTATATTTTGATCCAATTATGGGCTTTTCTCTTCATGTTTTTGAAAGGAATAAAAAATGAAAAACTAGACCTGGAAATACTTGATATTATTTTATTGATATAAATGTTACCAAAAAAAAAAGAAAAAAAAATGAAAAAATTAAAAAAAAAAAAGCTAATTTACAAATAAAAAACCCGACTGCGTAAAAAGTCAACTTCAAAAAAACATGGAAACAAGATGACCAGAAAATATTGTCAGAAAATTATGTAATAATGTAAACAACCTCACGCAGTCGTAGGCATCTTCTTTAATTTAAAATGAAGATATATTATTGGCACTGACTGCGTGAGATTGTTTACAGTATTAAGTAATTTTTTATTTATTGCAATCTTTCAAACAGAACAAGTTCTGGTATAAGGAAGTTAATTGATTGATTACAATTATAAATTTCAACCATTTTAGAACTGTAACTGGTAGTAATACCTATTCAAATCTTAACTAAATGTTCCCCTATATATATATACATATATATATATATATATATATATATATATATATATACATATACATATATAAACAGACACATATACACATTCATATCTTCAAATAAAAATTTAAACAATCATAAATATACTTGTACATATTGTATACATATATGTATTGTTGAACATCCTTATAACAGCATACATTGTTTAAGTTTTTTTAAGAATATTGTCATTGATTTCAATTTTTTCAGATCATTTGAAAGTTTGTTATAAGTTTCCATTGAACTAGATATTGGATTGTTTTTCCCTTTATTTGTATGAATATTATGTAAGTGGATATTATCTGCATTTCTGATATTATGATCGTGGTGTTTTGATTTTTTTTCAAATGGAGTATTACTTTTTTGAAAATTGTTTTTTAGTTTGTATGCAAATTTTGCTTTCCCAAATTTTATTAGATTTTCTAATGTCAAATTATTGGTATTTTTGTATAATTTTACTCAAGCTTTCCATTATTGTCTCTTTTTCCACTAGATTTGAAGTAATTAATTCATAGTTATAAAGTAATCTTTCGTTTTCTTTTTGTAGTTGTGTAACATATTTATCTTGTTCTCTAATTATTTTCCATAAATGTTGATTTTCTTCTTTGAGCTTTCGAATTGCTTCTACTTCTTCACTATGGCTCAAATACTCATTTTCATAGTCAAATCTTATGAATTGTGATTCTTGTGATTTCTCTTCGTAGTTTTCAGAAGAGCTGTTTCTTTTCTTTCGTCTAGGCCTTTTTTCTCTCTTTCTACTAGACTATTAAATTTGGTTTAGGATAATTTTACAAAATGACATATAAATAAAATGTCACACGAATTTTCACTTTAGTTTTTCTTCGAATTCAGGAGTAATTTTACTGTAACTTCTTCAAATTTCTGTTCTCTCTGTGTTGGGCTTCAGGAAGGTGCCTTGAGGTGTTTTCTATTCGACGTCTTTCATGCAAATCTTGATATGAAAGTTTTATCATTTGATTTCTACATTTGCTAAATAGTTAACCTCTCAAAACATAATTTTCATACATTATTTTCTGATCATCTTGTTTCCATCTTTTTTAAAGTTAACTTTTTACGCGGTCGGGTTTTTTGATTTTCAAATTAACTTTTTTATTTTCACAATATGGTGTCTGGTTGTCGCCATATTGAATTTTGATCATTACTGCTATGTCTTTATTCACAATATGGCGTATGGTTGTCGGCGTATTGAATTTTGGTTACTTTCATGCCTCTAGTGATACTCGCAAGATTGAGAAAATTCGATTGACGTACGAATCATCAAAATCGGCTGACGCGTTTGGTATCTAGAGCGCCACAAAGGAACAAACAGACATACATGATAAACACAATACCCTCCCGCGCATCTCCTGTGTAATAGTGTCATAATTAAGCCGAACATTGGAATACAAGAGATTGTTTAGTACAAGCCACTGCAGAGCTCGTTTGATTTTGGTAACATCGATTATACTTTTTTAAATTGTAAAAAAGTTACTGAACTGAGATAGATTTTGAGAGAATAGCTGGTAGATTCTCGATTAAACACAGGATGGATTATCTTAGTTTAGCTTGTTTAAACGTATGATCTTTGCTATCATCACTTCGTAATGTGAAAAATTTACTACTGGAAAAGGAATACGATGTATTTTTGATATGTGACACATGGCTCTTTGAACATGTTACTGACGAAGTTTTGAATATTGAGGATTACATATTATACAGTGATATACATAGTGAATTAATTGTAAAAAATGATAGAAACAATTGGGAACAATTGTGGATTGAACTAACAATACATAAACAAACATTTGGCATAGATGTGATCTATAAACCGCATGTCCAAACGACCAATGATTTTCTTGATGAATTTGAAGATTCTTTGGGATACTTATTTCCAACTGTTGATGAAGTGGTATGTTTAGGTGATTTCAATAGAAATTTTCTCGAGAAGAATGCTGTTTTCAATAAATTGAATAATATTTTAGAGGTATTTGATCTAGCCCAGGTAATCGATGAACCAACAGAAAAAAAATTATAACTCTGAATCTCTAATCGACTATATTATAGTATAAAAACTTTTTAACAAAAAATTAAACCGACGAAAAAATCAACTGAAAATCAAAAAATTGAATAATCCTTCTTAGTCTAAATGATAATTGAGCTCCTGAACTAATGTAAGTGACTGATTTTGAGTCAGCGCCAAACAAACAATTATCGCAGATCATTATCTATGAAAGAAGTCATCAAAACGCAGCCGTGCATCTCGCTGCCATCATTTTACGCTTCACCTAATTCAATTGCTAGTTTGTTTGGCGCCGACTCAAAATCAGTTACTTACATTAGTTTAGGAGCTCAATTATCATTTAGACTAAGAAGGTTTATTCAATTTTTTGCTTTTCAGTTGATTTTTTCGTCGGTTTAATTTTTTGTTAAAAAGTTTTTATTTTTTACTTTTCAGTTCCGTATTTCGTCGGTTTAATTTTTTGTTAAAAAGTTTTTATTTTTCAATTTTTTGTGGCTAATTACCAATTACTACCTACTTGTTTTTTGATTACTTCCAAAATACTTACTTACTCACCTTACTTCAACTATTACCAGTTAAATAATATGATTATCTACTTTTACTATTTGTTGTAATATAAATTATTTTCGTTGTTAGTTTATTTCATTACTTTGTATATCATTTCATCCTCTCATAAAATATACTGATTTTGACAGAACAAGAATAATGTCAGTAGCGATCTGTCATTGTCAACTACGTATATGTGTGCTAATGTTCACTAGTGAAAAATCAATTACCCCCTATTTTTCTACCCGTAAGGGTGGCTAATTCCTTCCGAAATCCAATTATAAGGTATACCCTATCTATTAAAAAAAGAATCATCCAAATCGAAGAACCCAGTACAAAGTTATGCCTGATAGAATCGGTTAACGGACCAGAATTCAGAGGGCGAGTGATCAATATCCTTCATTTCGCTACCCTTAGGGGTGGTTTTCATCTTTTGAATCCAAATGGGACCAAATTCGAAGTACACCCTATCTACTGAAAAAAGAATTATCGGAATCGGACGCCTCAGTAAAAGTTATGCGTGATCATACATAAAAAAATATGATGGAAAAACATAAAATATACAGGTCGAATAGAGAACCTCCTCCTTTTTGGTTTCGTCGGTTAAAAAGTGGAAAACTTGATTGAAAAGGTGTTATTCGTAATGACATATCAGACCATTTTATTGTAAACTGCAAGCTTAATGTAAAAAAGTTAAAGAAATTCAAGATGCATACCTATAGATGTTTCGAACATTTTAATGAAGAATTATTTCTCCATGATTTAAGGAACATATCATTCTTCCGCATCTTCGATCAAGAAAGTGTAGATGAAAAAGTATCATACTCAGTAAATTGTTGAATTAGCTTATTTCAAAAAAGAGCCCCTTGGCTGACATTTGCAATATAACAAATGATGAATGAACGAAATAAAGCAACAATTACAAACGCACAAAATCATTAGCTCATTTTCAATTATATAAGGATCTCAGGAATCATACAAATCAAGCAATAAAAAGGGCATATTTTTTATATCAGTTTTGATAACTCCGATGCAAAAAAGCTGTGGCAAACACTGAGAACAAATAATTTTCTGAAAAATAAAAATCGTGAGCTCACTGAAAGTTCAAAGAACTCAAGTGAAATGAATGATTTCTTTATAAACTCCATTCCTAATGTTGCTCCACCTGAATATCTTATGAATTTTTACAGTACCAATAATATTATTCCTACCACTTTTAAATTCAAAGAGGTCGCTGTCACCTTTATTCATGACAATATATGTAAAATAAACCCCAATGCATTGGGCTGTGATGGGCTAAATGTTAAACTTATTAAATTTTAATGTAAGAAAAAGGGGATAAGATATGAAATGAAATGCATAAAACACACACAAAGTCGTCTTCACAAAAGGTTCAATATAAATTGAAACAATTGGTAGACCGACAGGCGAAAAACAACTACTTTCCTAGCAAATACCACGCAGAACGTTGAATGATATTCTCCTGACAATCCATGCAAACTTCCATATAAATGGATATTGTTCGCAAATGTTTCTTTCTGATGAGCTCGATTATGTTTAAATTCATGTCGTGTCCGCCTAACAATCCGCATACCGGTTTCAGGCTTTGGCCCTCATCAGTACGGAGTAGTCACCAGCCAGGGATCCGAAGAGCTCTGGCCGAAGCGAGACACAACATAAATAAAATCATCATCGAGCTTAAAACATCTTTAGGTGCGTCGGAAAAGATAACTTTTAACCGGTTGCACCTAGTGACAGAAAGAAACATTCCATACATTTCTCCTACCTCGATAGGATTCTAAATAAAAGATTCCTTCTCAGTAGGAGTGGCTCACAATGCCCGACTGGCATATTTTAATGAAAGAAAATATGAGGGCCAAAAAAACATTTGCGAACAATGTCCATTTATATGGAAGTTTGCATGGATTGTCAGGTGAATATCATTCAACGTTCTGCGTGGTATTTGCTAGGAGTAGTTGTTTTTCGCCTGTCGGTCTACCGATTGTGTCAATTTATATTGAACCTTTTGTGAAGACGACTTTGTGTGTGCTTTATGGATTTCATTTCTTATTGAACTTTGCTGCCCACTTATTGTACCATATATTACACACATCATAAACTGTTGTCTTTCAAGCGGTGTTGTCCCTGCTCTTTGGAAAATGGCTGTAGTACAAGTTCTGCCTAAGAAACAAAATCCTTTAGAATACAAGGATCTTAGAGGCATGAGTATTCTACCTATGCTCTCCAAGATTCTATAAAGATCAATTGAAGTACAGATGAGACAGCACTTAGCAGACCATTCACTACTGCCGGCTGTTCAATCTGGCTTTCGTAAAGGCTACAGTTGTACTACAGCCTTACTGAAAATAGTCGACGACATCATTGCCTCAATTGATAAAGTTCAGTGTACAATTTTGGTACTGCTAGATTTCAGCAGAGCAATTGACACCATTAACTTTAAATTAATGCTCAATATTTTACACTATATAGGTTTTTCAGAAACGGCCGTTGGCCCTATACAAAATTGTAGTTTCTGGAGCTGAGTGCACGTAATGAAATAGCAGGAGTGAAAAAATTTTGTATTTCGTGCAAAATTATTTTTATTTTTAAAATCGTAGCAGAGCGCTTCCGACTATATAATTGTAATCTTCAGTGCTTACCTGCAAGTAATACCCATATAAAATTTCATCTAGATATTACTCACTTGCAGGTAAGCACTGAAGATGACTATTATATAGTCAAAAGCGCTCTGCTACGATTTCAAAAATAATAATAATTTTGCACGAAATACAAAATTCTTTCACTGCTGCCTATACAAAATCATCTTAACTCGTAAATAGTGTGTGAAAATTGAATCTAAACAGTCCGAATATATGAAATTGAACTCGGGGGTGCCACAAGGTTCAATTTTGGGCCCTTTGCTTTTCTCTATTTATACTATCAATTGACACACAGATCTATCATAATTTTCCTCCGCAGTTAGCAGATAATGCTTATGAAACTATTAATAGGGAACTGGCGACGTTTATTAAGTTGGCTTCTGATAGTACAGGATCCGAATAGAGGTCGTCCTTCACCCATCTGTTTACCAGATGAAATATATTTTTTATCAAGTCTTATACATAGACGAATACATCCCGAATGTATTGCCTAACAAAATATGTTCATGGCTATCCTTAATTTAAAAAAAAATTGTCATGTTTCACCCACTTGTTTACCAAACAAATGTTATTCGAAACAAATGTTTGAAACATAAGGAATATGCCTAATAGTAATAAGTATTGCCAACTTGTTTCTGTTCATGGCCACCGGGCAAGCAGGTATAACAGGTAAGGTGATATAGGTGATTGCGCCAATCTGTTTACCAATCGAAATACATATAAAAATATAAATAATTCAATTACCAACGCGATGATATAGTATTACCTGCAATAAACCGTTCATGAAATATTATTGCCAGGCTTTGAAGTTTGAAAATCGGAGCAAGCAAAGATGCGCGAGAGAGAAAGTTGAGCGTCCTATTTAGTGCAATAGAGGAGGACGTAGCATAGCAGCTGCGTGTGACGTGTCTATGTATATATATATATATATATATATATATATATATATGAATTTGAAATAAACTTTGTAGAAAGGATATTCCTTGAGGTTGCAGTCAAATTTAATGGCCAGTGAAAAAAGAAAAACTCTTTCTTATTTTGTCAATCTTTCGAAAATGTTTATTTTCATTATCAAAAAAGGAAAACACAATTGTGAAATGCAATTTTAAACAAATTTATAGAACTTATTGAGGTGAGGTTGAGTGAAGACAGCGAACTAATCATCATTTTGTGAATGAGGATTTTTTTTTTCTTTCAAAATCATATATTATATATATATATATATATATATATATATATATATATATATATATATAATTAAAATATAAAATAATTATTGATAATAATTTTAAGTGTATTGCCAGTTGCTCCAACAGACACGTCACGCGCAGCTGCTATGCTACGTCCTCCTCTATTCCACTAAATAGGACGCTCAACTTTCTCTCTAGCGCATCTTTTCTTGCTCAGATTTTTTAACTTCAATAATATTTCATGAACGGTTTATTGAAGGCAATACTATATCACGCGTTTGTAATCAAATTTTCTTTATTTTTATAAGTATTTCAATTGGTGAATAGGTTGGCGCAATCACCTATATCAACTACCTCTTTATACCTGCTTGCCTGGTAGCCATGATCAGAAACAAGTAGGCAATACCTTAAGCATATTCCTTATGTTTGAAACTTTTGATTCGAATACTATTTGTTTAGTAAACAAGTGGGTGAAACAGCAAACAATTTTTTTTTTATGTAGGATAGCTATGAACATATTTTGATAGGCAATACATTCGGGATGTATTCATCTTTGTATGAGACTAAATAAAAAATATGTTGCATCTGGTAAACATATGGGTGGAGGACGACCTCTGTTCGGATCTTAGACTATGAGCATTGTTTGCTAAATCAAAAGTAATGTTATTTGGCCCTATGTATAATCAGGCTAGACGTCAGTTTCCTATCAATATAGAAATTAATAACGAATCAATCGCTATAGTTAAAGAAGCTAAAAACCTAGGTATTATCATAGACAGAGACTTGAGATTCGAAAAACATGTCAATCAATTGATTCATCGTGCATATAGCTCACTGAACGTGATCTATGGAAACAGGCATTTATTTCCTCGAAATATCAAAATGAAACTATGTGAAGCATTAGTTCTATCGAATTTCAACTTCGCGTACTCCGTATATGGTCCGAACTTAACAGCTGTATATAAAAATAAAATTAAAAAATTGCAGAATTCCTGTTTCAGGCTAATTTACGGTGTAAGAAGAAGCCAGAGAATATCACATAAATTAATACAGATTGGATGGTTAAATATGCAAAATGAAAGGATTAATCACGCAGTTACTTTATACCACAAAAATGAACTATTCAAAAAACAAGTCTAGATATTCCTCTACCTCGCTGCCCAAAAAAACTGATAAGTATAAAGATAATCATTCCTTTTCTATTGTCTATTGTCAATCAAAAGGCTACATACTGCAATGTCCCCCTTGATACACTGTATCAGGGTTAAGTGGAAGAACATTTTCGTAGTGAAGCTACTGTTTTCTCTACAGAAAATGAACTTCGCCCTTTATTTTCTGAAATCTGTTTTTTTACTATTAAAATATGATAACTTCTATGTATATTACTTAAAAATAATAAATACTTTTATTATTATTATATACCTTGTGTTATTAATAATATTTTGCAACGTTTCTGAGACTTTTATTATTCCAGCACTCGTCATTGAAATTGGCAGTTGTTCAGCAATTTCCTCTACTTGCTGGGCAAAGAGAACTGCCTGGCCCTTAAACACTTGTTGCCCAAATCTGCCACCTAAACGGATCACTTTCAGAAATGGTTTTATTCTTGAAATCAAACATATTTCCATTTCACCAAAACATTCCAGTTCTGGCGGTATAGTAGATACCGTCATGTTATTCCAAAATGTGTTGCCCATTCAATGTGTTGCCCATCGATTGCAAGAAATACATTGACTAGGACTATCTAATGGTAAAACACTTGACTGGTTTTTTTAAATAGACCCCGTTTGATTTTGGGAACATAATTCATTGCAAATGTAGCATACGTGGTTTGCGATTTGTGATATAGAATCATTGAATACCGAGTCATCCGAAAAAAGTTATCGCCGGGAGTTCCTTAAACGTGTAAGTCTAGTATCTCTAGATGTTGGTGATTCATCGTCACGTATCTGAGACGCATTTGTCCTCATAGACAACATCTATGAGATCGTGTCGTTGGCGATTCCAGCCCACGAATTTTCGCTGTCTGCAATTTTTGTTACTTCTACTTCTACTTACTAACTCGACTTCGATTAGATTCCCGATTATTACGATAATCTGCCATTCTTTTCGAAATTTCATACAGTATGTCTTTCCTTTTTTGTGGGTGATTGGCTATTATAACTAGGACGAATTTGATCTCTCGTTGCAATCGTTTCTGTCGCGATGCCGGAGACTGAGTTTCGCGACGTGCACTTTCTTGTCGGGCTTTTTCGATTTTACGAGAAAGATTTGCACACGACCGGCGAAATGGCGTCTGGTTGCCGCCATATTGAATTTTTATCACTGCCATGTGACACTTGCAAGATTAAGAGAATTCGATTGATGTAAGAATCATCACAATCGGCCCACGCGTTTGGTCTCTAGAGCGCTACAAGGGAACAAACATACAACATGATAAACACATTACCCACCTTTGCGTCGCGCAGTCGGGTAAAAAACTATTATTTTACAATAATAGTACAGGATTCGATGCGAAAAACGAAGAGGGATGATTATAGTAACTCATTAGAAAAGGAAAAAAATTAAGATGATGAGAACAGTAATTATGAATTCACTCAAATTAATTATAATACGTCAATAAGAAGTACGAATGAGAATTCAATTGGTGCTAATTCAGAGTTGAAAACTGAATGCGAAAATTTCAAAAAAGGAAAATCATCGTAGTAAATGATCTAACTCAATGAAAAAGATAAAAATATAAAACAATTAACGATTGAAAATGATAGACCCCAATATAACTATGAACTATTAACTTCCAACTATAGTAGAAAAACATACCATCATGGAAAGCCTTGCTGAGATCCACAAAAAATTGTACTAATTGAAAACAATCAAATTAACCAAATAGATAACATGAAACGGAAGTTTTATTCTGATGCTGTGAAAAGAAAAAACCAGAACACATGGTGTGAGAATTCTTTAATAGAAATTCAAAATTCAATATTATCTTTAAACCAAGAACAAATCAGGAGACACATAAGCCTTTATCAAATTTGAAATAAAAAATAGATCCAAGTAAACTGAAAGTTAAAATAAATAAAATAGATACCCAGAAAGATGGAACAATCAAAATAAAATGTAACAACAAATCTGACAGAGATCTATTGAAAAAAGGAATCCCTAGTAAAATGAAAAAAGAATACATAATTGAAGAAAAAATTATGAAAAATCGTAAAATAAAAATTGGCAATGTGGAATTTGATGATGTACTTTCGAAAATTGGATTACAGTTTAAAAAGCAGAACAACTGCAGTGAAGATAGTACTATCAAAACTGATTTTATAAATACATAAAACACAAAAATACTAATACCATATTTGCCGAAGATAATGAAAATTTACTCGAAAAAATTCACCAGTCTGGATCAAAATTATATTATGGTTGGAAATCTTGTTTTGTTTATAACTCCATAATCCAGGGTAAAAATTGTTTAAGATCTAATCACTTCATAAAAAAATGTAGGAATGAAAAGACATGACCAAGAGAAATGATAGAGGAATCGATTTTTCTTCTAGAAAATGTGATACATACATGCACGACAAAGTTTTGACTCCCCAAAAGACACAAAGACCTGTAGGCGGCACCCCCTACAATCAAGGGTAAGATCGAATTTAAATTTATCTTATAAAAAAATCCACAAATACCAATTTTCGTCCAAATATAGACATTATTTTGAAAATTATTTACGAAAAACCAAAATAAAAATAAATGTTTATTATAAACAATATCTGAAACACTTAAATTCACAATAACAGCTTTCTCACTGAAATGCAATCAACGTTAAGAGGCTGCCTATAAGAATCAGGAAAAATCCTTCTGTTGTCTGGCAAATAAAAAAGAAATGGAAACGCCTACTGTTATTATATTTCATAACTAGTTTGTTTGGAGTATCTACATTGTTTCTAAAAGATAACAAGTGAAAGTTGATTCTACATTATTTTGTCCGGCTAGATATGAAAAATGACACACTGTGCGCCGCCAAGAAACAGGTCACAGAATAGGACCGAGCCCACCAAAACCATGGCCTCTGAGCAAACAATACAGGCGAGATCATAGATAGAAAAACGTTCAAAACGTCCAAATCGTCTCAATAAATGGGATGACGAACGCCGCCTACCCAATAATCATAAAAATCTATCCATTATAAATAGATATTTTTTATTTTCAATTAACTATTTCAATCTGCTATATTATGTTCCATTGAAGTACCGATTTAATTTATATTCATTATTTCGTGTATGGATGAATGCCAATTATATTTCTAGTGTCTAGTCCGTCCCTGCAAAGGACAGATGTAATAGACTAGTTAGAGTCCTAATTCGTGCAAATTGAAAGCGCAGCGCGTTGTTGCAAATTACGGCCAATCAGAATGGCAATTGTGTCGAAAATGACGGGGGCCTTTCGAACCCCAAAGTGGCTGCAGTTCTTTCTGTCTTTGATAAACGACGCGGTAATTTATAGGGGACGAAACTGTAATTTTCAATCTTCCGGGTAGGAAATGTGTTTATTTGTATACGAAAGTGATTCAACAAGGGATCGAAGAACTGTGTTAGTTTCACTCCTATAAGAGTTTTGCTTTATATTTTGTTTTTGAAAATACTGTATTAATTTAAAATGAGATTGTTGACCCTGAAAATGGAATATCTATGAATTGGGCAAGGAACGATCTACAAGATGTACGATCTTGTAAATAGTTCCTTGCCCAATTCATAGATATTCCATTTTCAGGGTCAACAATCTCATTTTAAATTAATACAGTATTTTCAAAAACAAAATATAAAGCAAAACTCTTATAGGAGTGAAACTAACACAGTTCTTCGATCCTTAGTTGAATCCTTTCGTATACAAATAAACACATTTCCTACCGGAAGATTGAAAATTACAGTTTCGTCCCTATAAATTACCGCGTCGTTTATCAAAGACAGAAAGAACTGCAGCCACTTTGGGTTCGAAAGCCCCGTCATTTCGACACAATTGCCATTCTGATTGGCCGTAATTTGCAACAACGCGCTGCGCTTTCGATTTGCACGAATTAGGACTCTAACTAGTCTATTACATCTGTCCTTTGCAGGGACGGACTAGACACTAGAAATATAATTGGCATTCATCCATACACGAAATAATGAATATAAATTAAATCGGTACTTCAATGGAACATAATATAGCAGATTGAAATAGTTAATTGAAAATAAAAAATATCTATTTATAATGGATAGTTTTTTATGATTATTGGGTAGGCGGCGTTCGTCACCCCATTTATTGAGACGATTTGGACGTTTGAACGTTTTTCTATCTATGATCTCGCCTGTATTGTTTGCTCAGAGGCCATGGTTTTGGTGGGCTCGGTCCTATTCTGTGACCTGTTTCTTGGCGGCGCACAGTGTGTCATTTTTCATATCTAGCCGGACAAAATAATGTAGAATCAACTTTCACTTGTTATCTTTTAGAAACAATGTAGATACTCCAAACAAACTAGTTATGAAATATAATAACAGTAGGCGTTTCCATTTCTTTTTTATTTGCCAGACAACAGAAGGATTTTTCCTGATTCTTATAGGCAGCCTCTTAACGTTGATTGCATTTCAGTGAGAAAGCTGTTATTGTGAATTTAAGTGTTTCAGATATTGTTTATAATAAACATTTATTTTTATTTTGGTTTGTAAATAATTTTCAAATAATGTCTATATTTGGACGAAATTGGTATTTGTGGATTTTTTTATAAGATAAATTTAAATTCGATCTTACCCTTGTTTGTAGGGGGTGCGGCACCCCCTACAATCAAAGGGTAAGATCAAAATTAAATTTATCTTATATAAAAATCCACAAATACCAATTTTCGTCCAAATATAGACATTATTTTGAAAATTATTACGAAAAACAAAATAAAAATAAATGTTTATTATAAACAATATCGAAACACTTAAATTCACAATAACAGCTTTCTCCGAAATGCAATCAACGTAAAGGCTTGCCTATAAAATCAGGAAAAATCCTTCTGTTGTCTGCAAATAAAAAAGAAATGGAAACGCCTACTGTTACATATTTCATAACTAGTTTGTTTGAGTATCTACATTGTTTCAAAAGATAACAAGTGAAAGTTGATTCTACATTATTTGTCGGCTAGATATGAAAATGACACACTGTGCCCCCAAAACAGGTCACAGAATGGGACCGAGCCCACAACCATGGCCTCTGACAAACAATACAGGCGAGATCATAGATGAAAACGTTCAAAACGTCCAAATCGTCTCAATAAACGGGATGACGAACGCCGCCTTTCCAATAATCATAAAAAACTATCCATTATAAATAGATATATTTAATTTTGCATTACCTATTTCAATCTGCTATATTATGTTCCATTGGAAGTACCGATTTAATTTATATTCATTATTTCGTGTATGGATGAATGCCAATTATATTTCTAGTGTCTAGTCCGTCCCTGCAAAGGACAGATGTAATAGACTAGTTAGAGTCCTAATTCGTGCAAATTGAAAGCGCAGCGCGTTGTTGCAAATTACGGCCAATCAGAATGGCAATTGTGTCGAAAATGACGGGGGCCTTTCGAACCCCAAAGTGGCTGCAGTTCTTTCTGTCTTTGATAAACGACGCGGTAATTTATAGGGGACGAAACTGTAATTTTCAATCTTCCGGGTAGGAAATGTGTTTATTTGTATACGAAAGTGATTCAACAAGGGATCGAAGAACTGTGTTAGTTTCACTCCTATACGAGTTTTGCTCTATATTTTGTTTGTGAAAATACTGTATTAATTTAAAATGAGATTGTTGACCCTGAAAATGGAATATCTATGAATTGGGCAAGGAACTATTTACAAGATCGTACATCTTGTAGATCGTTTGTCACTATAATTCGGCCGATTGAAATGGTCTCAGAACTTTTTTCTCAGAATTTTACATCATATCGTGATTTAATTTTTAATATTTAACAGTCCATTAAAAAATAATTCATATTATGTTAATATCTCTAGTACAAAACTTTTTAACAAAAAATTAAACCGACGAAAAAATCAACTGAAAATCAAAAAATAAAATAAACCTTAGTCTTGATGATAATTGAGCTCATAAACTAATGTAACTGATTTTGAGTCGGCGCCAAACAAACTAGCAACTGAATTAGGTAAAGCGTAAAATGAAGGCAGCGAGATGCACAGCGGCGTTTATAGCTGCATGACATATTCCGTAAATTCTTGTTAGTTGACTTGATATCATTTAGACTAAGAAGGATTATTTTATTTTCTGCTTTTCAGTTGATTTTT